>VYZU01083823.1:4573-28240 GCA_013401355.1 Ceyx cyanopectus | reverse complement strand
TGATTCTGTGAAGTGCTCACAAATTTTCAGGGAAAGTAAGATTCCCCCGTTCTTGAGAACAATTTTCTAGAGTGGTAGGAGTTATTAAAATTAGTTTAAAAAGCAGTTTGAGTATTATGATTACTTACTGATAGCCTGATAGCTGTATCTGTGTGCCTAATGACTGCCACTGCCTGTTTATTTGAAATTAGGGCATGCTGTAGGGTGTGTACTAGTTTTAAACTGTGTGTGGTGTGTTTGTGTGTGTAAACACAAACAAGCTGATACCATTGCAACTATTTAAACCTCATTCTTCCTTTCCCAACTGTCTACAGCACCACAGGATCTCCTGTAGTGACTGTATTTCAGATACTTATCATAAGCCGGTTATAAGTTATTATTCAGGTGGGGTTTTTTTCTATCCTTGCTGTCTGCTCCTTGTAAGAAACAACTTCACCTTGCCATCACCAATGCCTGGAGTGGACTTTGTTGAAGCTGCTTGTTGTCTCCACCTTTCCTTGCAAACTTACCAGTGCATACCGTATCTGATGCTTTTGTAACTGTTTGTCTCCAGGTGATGTAACTGTAAAAATGCCTCTAGGTCTATTGCAATTTTTCAGGGTTAAACTATTAAACTAGAAAGGTAAAGCAAATGCTTATATTACTTCATCTGCTCCTTCATTATGACACAGAATTATTTCTAGAATTCTTGGTTAATAATGGGCATAAGACTTTAACACTTTATTAGACAGTAATTCAAATACACAATATTGTCTTTTCAAGCCAGTCTATATGACTGCAAGTCCAACTGTTCAATTGTTGCTTACAGAAGCTACACCAAACATAAACATGGATTGGTTGTACTGTTGTGTATGGTGGGTCCTGAAGTGTAGTGTCATCAGTAGAACCTTTCCTGGTAGGTGTCTTACAAACACAATAGACAGAGTTGATCCCTGGGGTAGAGCTCGCGCTGAAGACTATGTGTGTAGGATGGAGCAAGGAACATGATGTAATAGAAGACAATATTTTAGTTTTCTGTGGTTGTTTATTAATTCATCATGCATTGGATAGCTGAAGGCTTTTGAAAAACAGATTGAGGAGGAAGAAAGAGGCTGGGTTGGAATGCATAGTACATGGCAGACTTGAGACACTTCAGATGCTCAAAAACCAGTTTCCTAATTTGACTTCTGTTTTCAGTTTTGCATTACTGTTGCTTCTGCTTTGTGGACTTTCTCTAGGCCTGACTACCTTGGATAGGGTGTGGAAAGAGACATCAGATGGGTTGCTCCTCTTCATTTTAATGCATTGTCTCCTGATGTTCCTGGAAGAAAAAAAATAGGAAGAGCATGGTCTTGGTAATCTTCACACTTAGTCAAAGCACTAAAATAAACAAAAGTGCCCCAGGCAACCTTCGGGGCACTGTTGTGATGAAGGAAGCTCTGTTATTTCTGTGTTTTTCCAGACCAGGGACAGGGATTAGTTGCATCACTAAAGTACCTGCTTTTACAACTTCTACTGTGGAGATGCTTTGGTACTTTTATACAAATTTACAAACTATGCAGAATACTACAGCTGGCAGTTCTTGGTCTCTCCAAGCTTGCTATCTGATTCTTCAGGTTGACTACTTACGGTTTTGGCCCCGGGCTGAAGTGTTTGAAATGTGGCAATGGAACACATGGGGCAGCTGCACCAAGGATGTCTTCGAAGGGGTGTGGGCTGGGTAAAGGAAGGTGCAGAGAAGCTGTCCTAGGAAGCCGTGCCTCGTAAGGCGCATCTCTGCACGCTGCTTCCGTGGAACGCGGGGTACTTCAGGTAAGTTACTCCTTTTCCACTTTTTCAGCCTCCCAACGGCTGCAACTTTGCCAGGTGACTGCGGAGGCGGACGTGGAGTCCGGACTGCCCCACAAGAGGTAGCACAAGTCCCGCCGCCTGCAGCTCGCTGGCCACTCTCCCTCCTCACAGGGCACTTCTGCTGGGAGAGGAATCCTCCCCACACGTGCACCAGGCCCAGGGCGCCCGCCCTGAGGGTAGAGTGCCCGCCGCCGGTACGGAACCCGCCGGTACGGACGCGAGTTCCGCCCGTGACCGGAGGTATGGAGCCGGGCGGCGACACCCGCTCGCGCCGGGGGGGGCGGGGGCTGCCCCGCGTGCACCAATCGGAGAGCGGAAACGGGGTGGGCGGGCGAGCGGCACGAGACCAAGGCGCCAAGCAGCCCTTCTTCCTTCGGCCGCGGAAGGACGCTCCCGCTCTCTTCGCAGCCAATCGCAACCGCGCTCCGGCTCCATGTCCCGCCCTTGGCGGCGAAGCACCAACGGGAGGCGCGACCACTTCAGCCGCTCAGCCAATCAGCGACCGAGCCTAAAAAAACACCCCGACCATCCCCGTTGCCTCCCGCCCGCAGCCTGCGGAAGTGGGAGTCGCTCCGGTCGGCGGTCGTGGCTATGCCAGAAGCCGCCGGTCTCCCCGTTCCCTTCCGCCGCGCGGGGTCAGCCGGGCAGCCCGTGCCATGACCCGGCCGCTCGCCGTGGGCGTGCCGTCGCCGGGTTCACCCGACATCAGGTCCCGACGCCATTTTACGCCGGCGGCCGCGGCCAGAGAGATGGCCCAAGAGTTCAGGTACCGACGGGAAGCAGCGGAGGGGCGGACGGGGCAACGGGAGGTGGTTGGGACCGCGAAAATGTACCGAGTCCACCCGGCGGGACGCCTCTCGGCTCCCGGCGAGTACCGCGCCTCCGGCAGAGGGCGCGTGTGGCGGGCGGTTCCCGGCGTGCACCGCGCAGGCGCTGGTGCCGGCGGCGGGGGTCGAGGCCGCGCAGCCCCAAGGCTCGGGGCCCAGCTACAGCCCGCTGGGCTTCAGTGGCGGGGCCGTGAGGCTGTGGGGAGCGTGGCGGTGTGGCGGTCTCACCTGTACTAGCACCGCTGGGAGTGCCAGCCCTTGACCTCATGTGGTGATGATAGCCCCAGGGTGGAAGGGACCTGGTGTCCAGGCAGCGGGACAGCTCCCAAGGAAACCAAATAAAGTGTCTGGCTAAGTGCTGGCCAGCGTCTCCAGCACACCCTTCGAAATCCCTGAGCCCTCCTATATGCACATGTATCCTTGCTTCTTGTATCTTGGTGTCTGTTGGCAACCCTGTGACTAGGTAAGCTTCAGCCATTAAGAGGGAACTGAAGTTGTAAGTTTTGGTAAATTGGTGCAGCCAGGACAGCTGACCCAAAATGTCCATACCATATGATATCAGGTCCAGTGTTTAAACTGGGGGTTTGATTACTGCCTGGGCATCAGTCACTGAGGGGTGAGCAATTATAGAATCATAGAATGTTTAGGGCCAGAAGGGACCTCCAAAGGTCATCTAGTCCAGCCCCCCTGCAGTAAGCAGGGACACCCTTAACTAGACCAGGCTGCTCAAAGCCTTGTCCAGCCTCACCTTGAATATCTCCAGAGATGTTGCCCCAACCACCTCCCTGGGGAGCCTATTGCACTGATCCACCACCCTCAAGGTAAAGTACTTCTTCTTGATATCCAGTCTAAATCTACTCTTCTCTAATTTAAACCCATTACCCCTTGTCCTTTCACTACAGGCCCTTGTAAACAGCCCCTCTCCAGCCTTTCTGTAGGCCCCCTTCAGGTACTGGAAGGTGGCTATAAGATCTCCCCAGAGCCTTCTCTTCTCTTCTCTTCTCTTCTCTTCTCTTCTCTTCTCTTCTCTTCTCTTCTCTTCTCTTCTCTTCTCTTCTCTTCGCTGAGCAACCCCAGCTCCTTCAGCCTGTCCTCGCAGGAGAGGTGTTTCAGCCCTCTGATCATCTTTGTTGTCCTCCTCTGGACCTGCTCCATCAGGTCACAGAATCACAGAATGATAGGGGTTGGAAGGGACCTAGAAGATTATCTAGTCCAACCCCCCTGCCAGAGCAGGATCAGCTAGACTAAGTCACACAGGAACACATCCAGGCGCATCTTCGGTGTCTCCAGAGAAGGAGACTCCACAACCTCCCTGGGCAGCCTGCTCCTGAGCTCTGTCACCCTCACTGTGAAAAAATTTTTCCTTGTGTTTACCCTAGGGCTCCAGAACTGGATGCAGTACTCCAGGTGAGGTCTCACCAGAGCCGAGTAGAGGGGCAGAATCACTTCTCTCGATCTATTGTCCACACTTCTCTTGATGCAGCCCAGGATGCAATTGGCCTTCTTGGCTGCAAGTGCACACTGCTGGCTCATGTCCAGCTTCTCATCCACCAACAATCCCAAGTCCCTTTCAGCAGAGCTGCTTTCCAGCAGCTCATCTCCCAGCCTGTAATGATAGTGAGGGTTGCTCTGACCCATGTGCAGGACCCTGCACTTAGTCTTGTTGAACCTCATGAGATTTGCCTGGGCCCACCTCTCCAGCCTATCCAGGTCCCTCTGGATGACATCCTGTCCCTCCAGCCTTTCAACAGCACCACTCAGCTTGATGTCATCTGCGAACTTGCTGATGGTGCTCTCAATCCCATTGTCAATATAATTAATGAAGATATTAAACAGTACAGGTCCCAGTACAGACCCCTGAGGGATGCCACTTGTCACTGTTGTCCATCTGGACATCGAGCCATTGACCACCACCCTCTGGATTCAGTAGATTACATCAATAGGTTGTCCTTTGTCCATGGATGTAGTCACTTTATGATAGAAAGCCCCTAGATTGGTCAGGCAGGACCTGCCCTTGATGAAGCCATGTTGGCTGTCCTTCATCAGCCCATTGCCTTCTGTTTGTCCTGTTAGACCCTCTATGAGAATCTGCTCCATGATCTTCCCAGGCACAGAGGTGAGGCTGACAGGGCGTTATGCGTGTTTTGTCTGTCTTGGGTTTTATTTCACTCTCTCTTATATTCCTTTTCATTATTATTATTTCTATTAATATAATTATTATTTCAGTTATTAAGCTGTTCTTATCTTAATCCACATCCATAAGGTCTGTTTGTTTACGTTTTTGATTCTCCTCATCCCACGGGTGGAGGAGAGTGAGGCTACATGGTGCTTAATTGCTGTCTTGAATTAAACCATGGTATCATGCTATTAGCAGCACCTTATTTGTTTCATTTCTGTGGATCCTCTGTTTTTAATAACTGACATTTGGATGAAAGCTGGAAGGTAAAAGTTCAGTTTCTCTTCTGATTTCCTTCTTGACCAAAAAACTGAAACTACTCTGGTTTGGTTTTGCTGCGGTCATCTGAAAGGCACTTGTGAGGTTTTATGTAGGATTTTCTGATCTGGGTTGTGTTTGTTTTTGTTGTGGCTTTGTTTTGGTTTTGTTTATTTTTTTTTACAGTGGTTTACAGAAGCTTCATTTTGTGTAAAGTGTCATACTATTTTGTAGTTTATTGCTGTATTTTGTGCCTTTGCTTTCTCTTGAGTTTTTGCTGGTGTTTTCAGCACAGATTTTTTAAAAGTAGTGTTTTTTTCCAATCAGAGGTAGTCACTGATAGGGCTATAAACGCTAATTACTTTTAAAGAATACTTAGGGGATCATCTTTTTAAACAAGTGAAAGAATTACCTCCCTTTTTTATGCAGGTTGTGTCCTTAATATCCAGGTCTGTTAGGTGCATCTCCTAGCTTTTTTTTCTTTGTCAAGTGAGATCACTTGTTTATGGATTTTGCCTTTTCTTGTATGAGTTTTTACTGGTCTCCCTGGTGACTCAGGTAAGATTAGATTTCACCCAAAAAAAAAGGAATAATTTTTATTGGGGATAAATATGTTTTGGTGAATTTATGTATTGTGCTGAAGAGTGTTAACCAGAGCTATGTGGGTGTTGACAAAGGTACATTAAACAATTGTCACTTTCATGTCATGTCAAAAAGAATGAAAATCATTGACTGTTGTTGCTTCATAAGTTCTTCATTATTTTAGGGCTATTTGACCTCTTATTAAAACAATAATGAAAATTCTCCTGTGAACAGTTTGAGAACAGTTATGGTCCTGTTCACAGAGAAGAATCACATGTTCTTTTTTTATTTTCATATATATGAAAAGCAGGTTGGAAATCACAGTATTTTCTTATGTTCCTTCATGTACTGTATCACATGCTTTCTTCCCCCACCCTTTGCTTTTGTTTGACGTTTCTAGTATGCGTCCTTGGCAGAAATACAATATAGCACTTGAGAAATTATTTTTGTTTGGTTGGACAGTTCCTAGCCCTTGAACTTACAAGAAGCAGAATTACAAAATGTCAGTGGATAAGTACTGGAAAAAAAAAGTCTAGGGCAAATCGCTCTCTATAAAAAGCCTGTTTTTTTGGTTTTGTTTTTTTGGGTTTTTTTTGTGTCAGTGCCTCCACTCTCTGCTGTACAACACTTTGTGCAGTTATGGAACAAACATGAACTTGTGCAAAGCTCTTGCATTTGGAATAAGAGACAGCAGAAAGAACAGTGAGACAACGGAAGTGGGAAGGAGATATACAGTATAAAACAGTCCAGAATCAGTGGTTGTAGAAGAAAGAAGAGAAACAGAAGGCTTTGGTTTTAGTTTGAATGGAGAAGACTGAAACATAACTGAAGATGAGATTTGTACTGTCAGCAGTGTATTGCAGATGGGGCTTTAGCCTGGAAGGAAGAAGTAGAGTTGCTGTAGTTAAGAAAACAGAAGGAGTTTGGAAAGATAGGCAGTGCAGGAGGCTGTGGGCACAGGATGATCTTGCAGCTGCAAGAGCAGTCACAAGCAAGCAGTGAGAGTGCCCCGAGGAGTGCAAGGAGGAGAAGGTGAGCTCGGGGTGTTAGAGTAGGAAGAGGTCTAGTGCAGAAAGAGAAGTAAGTTGGTGATGCAATAACAGCAAATAAACCTGCAGTTTAGCCTTTTGACTCTTCTGTTGAACTGAAATTTGGGGACCCTGTTTCTTCAGCATGTGGGAAGAAAGGGCGTGTTTTGGCCTATGTCAGATTAAGGTGGGACAGGTTGGAGGCAAGTAGTCTTTGAAAAGTAATTTTTTGTTCTTTCTTTGGTAAGCCAAAAAGAGAGTTTTATGTTCTTAACATGTTCTGGTGGGTTTTCATTGAGGTATGGTGTTCTCAATCATCACTGCTTGCCAGTAGCCTGATTTAAAAATTACCAGTGCATTATAAACAGCTTTTTGTGTTTGTGTAGGTGCCAAAAATGCGGAAGCTGTGTTAGAAAATGCAAAAGGGAAAATAACAAACTTAGGGAAAGACTCAAAATGAAATCCAAGTTTAGTTGAACAAGTATGTAATGNTGTGGCTTTGTTTTGGTTTTGTTTATTTTTTTTTACAGTGGTTTACAGAAGCTTCATTTTGTGTAAAGTGTCATACTATTTTGTAGTTTATTGCTGTATTTTGTGCCTTTGCTTTCTCTTGAGTTTTTGCTGGTGTTTTCAGCACAGATTTTTTAAAAGTAGTGTTTTTTTCCAATCAGAGGTAGTCACTGATAGGGCTATAAACGCTAATTACTTTTAAAGAATACTTAGGGGATCATCTTTTTAAACAAGTGAAAGAATTACCTCCCTTTTTTATGCAGGTTGTGTCCTTAATATCCAGGTCTGTTAGGTGCATCTCCTAGCTTTTTTTTCTTTGTCAAGTGAGATCACTTGTTTATGGATTTTGCCTTTTCTTGTATGAGTTTTTACTGGTCTCCCTGGTGACTCAGGTAAGATTAGATTTCACCCAAAAAAAAAGGAATAATTTTTATTGGGGATAAATATGTTTTGGTGAATTTATGTATTGTGCTGAAGAGTGTTAACCAGAGCTATGTGGGTGTTGACAAAGGTACATTAAACAATTGTCACTTTCATGTCATGTCAAAAAGAATGAAAATCATTGACTGTTGTTGCTTCATAAGTTCTTCATTATTTTAGGGCTATTTGACCTCTTATTAAAACAATAATGAAAATTCTCCTGTGAACAGTTTGAGAACAGTTATGGTCCTGTTCACAGAGAAGAATCACATGTTCTTTTTTTATTTTCATATATATGAAAAGCAGGTTGGAAATCACAGTATTTTCTTATGTTCCTTCATGTACTGTATCACATGCTTTCTTCCCCCACCCTTTGCTTTTGTTTGACGTTTCTAGTATGCGTCCTTGGCAGAAATACAATATAGCACTTGAGAAATTATTTTTGTTTGGTTGGACAGTTCCTAGCCCTTGAACTTACAAGAAGCAGAATTACAAAATGTCAGTGGATAAGTACTGGAAAAAAAAAGTCTAGGGCAAATCGCTCTCTATAAAAAGCCTGTTTTTTTGGTTTTGTTTTTTTGGGTTTTTTTTGTGTCAGTGCCTCCACTCTCTGCTGTACAACACTTTGTGCAGTTATGGAACAAACATGAACTTGTGCAAAGCTCTTGCATTTGGAATAAGAGACAGCAGAAAGAACAGTGAGACAACGGAAGTGGGAAGGAGATATACAGTATAAAACAGTCCAGAATCAGTGGTTGTAGAAGAAAGAAGAGAAACAGAAGGCTTTGGTTTTAGTTTGAATGGAGAAGACTGAAACATAACTGAAGATGAGATTTGTACTGTCAGCAGTGTATTGCAGATGGGGCTTTAGCCTGGAAGGAAGAAGTAGAGTTGCTGTAGTTAAGAAAACAGAAGGAGTTTGGAAAGATAGGCAGTGCAGGAGGCTGTGGGCACAGGATGATCTTGCAGCTGCAAGAGCAGTCACAAGCAAGCAGTGAGAGTGCCCCGAGGAGTGCAAGGAGGAGAAGGTGAGCTCGGGGTGTTAGAGTAGGAAGAGGTCTAGTGCAGAAAGAGAAGTAAGTTGGTGATGCAATAACAGCAAATAAACCTGCAGTTTAGCCTTTTGACTCTTCTGTTGAACTGAAATTTGGGGACCCTGTTTCTTCAGCATGTGGGAAGAAAGGGCGTGTTTTGGCCTATGTCAGATTAAGGTGGGACAGGTTGGAGGCAAGTAGTCTTTGAAAAGTAATTTTTTGTTCTTTCTTTGGTAAGCCAAAAAGAGAGTTTTATGTTCTTAACATGTTCTGGTGGGTTTTCATTGAGGTATGGTGTTCTCAATCATCACTGCTTGCCAGTAGCCTGATTTAAAAATTACCAGTGCATTATAAACAGCTTTTTGTGTTTGTGTAGGTGCCAAAAATGCGGAAGCTGTGTTAGAAAATGCAAAAGGGAAAATAACAAACTTAGGGAAAGACTCAAAATGAAATCCAAGTTTAGTTGAACAAGTATGTAATGGGTTCTTTTGCCATGAACTTCAAAAATGGTTATTGAGTCTGTGAAAACATGGTCATTTATGGATGCTTGAATGTGTTAGTTTAGAATCTGGAATAAATTAATTTTGCCTTTGTAATCAGAGTTACACAAGCAGTAATGATATAGCTTTGTTTTGTAAGACACACTAAGGTTACAGAAGATGGAGGAAGGAACAGATCTGTATTATTGTTGCTTTCTTACACCTCTATCTTGTTGGAACTTGGGAGAGACACTTCCAAACCAAGGCAGAAGTTGAGCCTTGAAGTTGTTAGTAAAATTCCTCGCTACATGTTTTATAATTCCTGATGTATTTTAATGTTCCAATTTGATGTTACTCACATATCTCAATTGTTAGAAACTATGTTGTGTCCCAGAGAAATGCCTTGCTGTTCTCACATCCCACTTTCTCTTGCCAGTGAAAATACCTCTGACTTAAAGCTGTCAATGAGACTGTGTATGTGTGAAAATAAGGTGACTGTAGACTGCTGTTTCTGTTGGAAGCCAGAAGATGCCTGTAACATGGTAGGAGAGGCCACTGTCCCATGGATTTTATGAAGGAGCAGTGCTGGTACAAGCTTCTGCTGAGAAGTCTGGTAGTAGTGCAGCCGGGAGTTTGCACACCAGTGAGTCACTGGATGTGTGAAAAAAAGCAACAAACGGGTGCATAAAGGGCTTTAAGCAAAAATAATACATTTACAGGATTCGTTGAACTTTATGAAACTTGAATATAGAACTTTGTAGTTGGACATGATTATGACTAATAATGTATTGAAGAGGGTTTTGTCACTCATGGTATTGATCAGGCCAGCTGCTTGCCTCTGTAACAGGCAAGTTATAACAGGAGTTAACAGCTCAAAGTGTTGTCAGTGGATATGGGGAGGTTGCCAACGCCATCATATAAGGTACTGTAAGGTCAGTCCCATTTAAGCAATATTAATTTAAGCAGGAAGTGTGGTTAAGACTTACTGGGATGATAGTTTGAGAAAACTGAGAGGTTGGCTTCATTAGCAAAGCAGAGAGATGAGGATGGAGATGCATTCTCTGATCTGCCAGAAGAGCTGCTGACATTAAGACAAAATCCGTAGAAATAAATCACAGCATTTAAATTTTATCAGTATTCACAATGTTGGCATTTAAGTGTTGTTCTTTTAAAGAGATTGATTGTTTTTTTCTTCAGAAACAAGACCATTACAGAGTTCTTCAAACCAGTTTTAAACCAAGGTATGTATTTTTTACATGGAAGGTATAAAACTTATAGCTGTAAACTCAATAGTTTTAATTACGTAAGGGTGCAGAAACACATTCCAAATTGGAGCAGTGATATAATGAGTGTATAATAACGTGACATACACAGTGACATAATAGATGTTTTCTATATTACATATATAATGTCACAATGTTCACATTGTATTTTTTCCAATAAAGTAACAGAAAATGTTAATTTCCTATTAAAATTATTTAAGTAGTGATGTAATTATTTCAAGCTATTGTCTCAATTTAGATTGTATATTAACAGCTGAAGCTGTGACATAGATCATGCAGTTCTTTGATATGAAATAAACCACATGGTACTAACAAAACTAAATGACTAAGTAAATTAATTTTGGATTGCATGTGGGAGAGGTAAAAAAATCAAACAATATGGTCCAGCAAGATTCGGCCCTCCCACCCCAATATTGTGCTTGTGAATAATTTATCTTTTCTTTTCTCTCTTAGATCTTGGCCATAAAGACAGAACTGTGTTGTGCTCACCAGACAGAGGAAGTGTAAAAGATACAGGAATCGGACTGTCAGTTTCATGTGGTGAACGTTTTGAAAGGCTAATACCTTCTCCAAAGAAGGTCAGAAGAAAAAAGATGCCAAACCAAACACCAAACACAAGTCCTGTGGTAGGTGACTTTCTCAGAGGGATTAAGGAGGAAAAGGACAGTGTAAACATTTTAGAGAATGGCAGAGCATGCAAAGCACTGGGTTCATTGTACACAGAAGTTGTGATGCACAAACTCCTCATTACTCCAGGGTCTCTGAGCTATTTCTTGGCCAAAAAGGATGTGTCAATTCAGA
The DNA here is from genome assembly GCA_013401355.1 of Ceyx cyanopectus. Classification (NCBI taxonomy): domain Eukaryota; kingdom Metazoa; phylum Chordata; class Aves; order Coraciiformes; family Alcedinidae; genus Ceyx; species Ceyx cyanopectus. Next base: position 17,012 of record VYZU01083823.1, on the reverse strand, counting down.
ACAGGAAAGAAATGCCGAGTGTTGGGGTGTAACAAGAGCACCATTGTCTTGTGGAAATAGTTGGAAACCAAAAACTGAGAGTATGGATCTAGAAGACACTAGTTCAGACTCTAACAAATGGGTTTCATCATTGGAAGCTGATACTGAAACAGCCTGTTCTAGAAATAATGGCACTGTGAACAACATGTCCCTGTGCCAAAACCCAGGTCTTTTCATGAAATTGCCCTGCACTCCAACTGACTCTGAATTTAGGTTGTCACTGGAAGCTCTCCACAGAGAAAGGAAGCGGAAGAAACATAGAATGAAACAAACTAAGCCACATCTTGTAAAGCCATTCTCAAGAACAAGTGTATCACATCAGGTGTGTTTAAAAGGGTCCTTAAAGGTGGAAATCAGCGACCCATTATGCATGTTTGTTTTTTGGGTTGTTTTGGGTTTCTTTGTTTTTTCTTGGTTAGAGGGTTGTTTCTTTGGTTTTTTTTCTTCTTTTTCAACGTAGGATGAGATTCTTAACTATTGTACATAGAAATCCTGGCTTAAAAGCAAGGGAGATATTTTGGATTAAATGCAAGCATGGGACTGCAATGGAAATTGTAACTTTAAATTGTATTTTGTAGGAAAAATGTATTTATCTTAAACATCTTATAACCTTGTGTTTTCTTACAATGAAACATAGGGAAGAGTCTGGAAAATTTCTGCTATTTTGAAGTTGTGGTTAATAGCAGTTCAGATTTATGCATTTAAGCTGCAGTATTTAGATAGAAATGGGAGTAGTTCCATTAAGTATGTAGCATTTCATTACAAGTTGAATTACATTCACTTTTTTACCAACCAAGAAAACCCTTTAAAAGGTTGATGGTTCATTGCAAGGAAGATAATTATGTGTGTCTCCATAATGTGCTATGAATGGAACAAAAAAGATTGTTTAGCATGTGTTTCCTTGTCTCTTTAGCACCCCTCTCTCTGTATTTACTTGTATGTGCTTTCTGAAATCTTGTTATTTAACTTCCTAATGACTTTTTTGAGCAAAGCCAGCTGGGCTACATTGCTGTATAGCCCAGGGACACAGGCTAATAGCCCTAAAAGATATAAAATTCAGGTTGTGGAGAGCCATTTTGTTGAGGTCTTTGCAGCTGTGTTTCATCTTGAAATTATATGTATTCCCATATATCTGTGAGTGTGTGGAACTAACTCTGTGCTGGATTCAACACTTGGCTCAAGATATCAACATCCTGGTTTTAAAAATTATGCAATTAACTTTTTTTTTTCTGTCTTTATTTTTAGGGAAATGGATGTCCTTTAAGAAAAATACCACATTCTGGTTCAAGGGAGACTGCCTCAGGTAGAAGCAGTGCTGATAATATGGAGTTAATTAATTGGATTCATCACAGCATATTTTTTTTTCTTGAAGTTATGTTTTTCTGTTTTCTTTCTCAAAAAAAAAATTACTACTGTGTAGTCACAGTTCTTTCTAATATATGTCAAGCTTTAAGAGATTTAAAAGTAATTTGGGATTTTGATTAAAAACAGATTGTAACTTAATTAGAAATAATTATATTTATTTGTCTTCATCCCTGATTATTTTTAAGGTTTCTTTTGCATTTTGGAAAATCCACATTCACAGTGCTGGTTAAAAAGTTTTACCTTTAATCTTAATCAAGAACATTCTCGTTGAACCAAACACTAAAGTTTAGCTGGTATTCTTCTTCCANACAATATGGTCCAGCAAGATTCGGCCCTCCCACCCCAATATTGTGCTTGTGAATAATTTATCTTTTCTTTTCTCTCTTAGATCTTGGCCATAAAGACAGAACTGTGTTGTGCTCACCAGACAGAGGAAGTGTAAAAGATACAGGAATCGGACTGTCAGTTTCATGTGGTGAACGTTTTGAAAGGCTAATACCTTCTCCAAAGAAGGTCAGAAGAAAAAAGATGCCAAACCAAACACCAAACACAAGTCCTGTGGTAGGTGACTTTCTCAGAGGGATTAAGGAGGAAAAGGACAGTGTAAACATTTTAGAGAATGGCAGAGCATGCAAAGCACTGGGTTCATTGTACACAGAAGTTGTGATGCACAAACTCCTCATTACTCCAGGGTCTCTGAGCTATTTCTTGGCCAAAAAGGATGTGTCAATTCAGAACAGGAAAGAAATGCCGAGTGTTGGGGTGTAACAAGAGCACCATTGTCTTGTGGAAATAGTTGGAAACCAAAAACTGAGAGTATGGATCTAGAAGACACTAGTTCAGACTCTAACAAATGGGTTTCATCATTGGAAGCTGATACTGAAACAGCCTGTTCTAGAAATAATGGCACTGTGAACAACATGTCCCTGTGCCAAAACCCAGGTCTTTTCATGAAATTGCCCTGCACTCCAACTGACTCTGAATTTAGGTTGTCACTGGAAGCTCTCCACAGAGAAAGGAAGCGGAAGAAACATAGAATGAAACAAACAAAGCCACATCTTGTAAAGCCATTCTCAAGAACAAGTGTATCACATCAGGTGTGTTTAAAAGGGTCCTTAAAGGTGGAAATCAGCGACCCATTATGCATGTTTGTTTTTTGGGTTGTTTTGGGTTTCTTTGTTTTTTCTTGGTTAGAGGGTTGTTTCTTTGGTTTTTTTTCTTCTTTTTCAACGTAGGATGAGATTCTTAACTATTGTACATAGAAATCCTGGCTTAAAAGCAAGGGAGATATTTTGGATTAAATGCAAGCATGGGACTGCAATGGAAATTGTAACTTTAAATTGTATTTTGTAGGAAAAATGTATTTATCTTAAACATCTTATAACCTTGTGTTTTCTTACAATGAAACATAGGGAAGAGTCTGGAAAATTTCTGCTATTTTGAAGTTGTGGTTAATAGCAGTTCAGATTTATGCATTTAAGCTGCAGTATTTAGATAGAAATGGGAGTAGTTCCATTAAGTATGTAGCATTTCATTACAAGTTGAATTACATTCACTTTTTTACCAACCAAGAAAACCCTTTAAAAGGTTGATGGTTCATTGCAAGGAAGATAATTATGTGTGTCTCCATAATGTGCTATGAATGGAACAAAAAAGATTGTTTAGCATGTGTTTCCTTGTCTCTTTAGCACCCCTCTCTCTGTATTTACTTGTATGTGCTTTCTGAAATCTTGTTATTTAACTTCCTAATGACTTTTTTGAGCAAAGCCAGCTGGGCTACATTGCTGTATAGCCCAGGGACACAGGCTAATAGCCCTAAAAGATATAAAATTCAGGTTGTGGAGAGCCATTTTGTTGAGGTCTTTGCAGCTGTGTTTCATCTTGAAATTATATGTATTCCCATATATCTGTGAGTGTGTGGAACTAACTCTGTGCTGGATTCAACACTTGGCTCAAGATATCAACATCCTGGTTTTAAAAATTATGCAATTAACTTTTTTTTTTCTGTCTTTATTTTTAGGGAAATGGATGTCCTTTAAGAAAAATACCACATTCTGGTTCAAGGGAGACTGCCTCAGGTAGAAGCAGTGCTGATAATATGGAGTTAATTAATTGGATTCATCACAGCATATTTTTTTTTCTTGAAGTTATGTTTTTCTGTTTTCTTTCTCAAAAAAAAAATTACTACTGTGTAGTCACAGTTCTTTCTAATATATGTCAAGCTTTAAGAGATTTAAAAGTAATTTGGGATTTTGATTAAAAACAGATTGTAACTTAATTAGAAATAATTATATTTATTTGTCTTCATCCCTGATTATTTTTAAGGTTTCTTTTGCATTTTGGAAAATCCACATTCACAGTGCTGGTTAAAAAGTTTTACCTTTAATCTTAATCAAGAACATTCTCGTTGAACCAAACACTAAAGTTTAGCTGGTATTCTTCTTCCATATTGTCCCTTTTAACCACATAATTTTGTTCTACCATAGGTAGAACTGACTATGAAAAGCTCACATGAATAGAAGCTTGATTTAGGTCAGTAGGATGATTAAAAAAAAAAAAGGGGGGGGGGGAGGGTAAGGAACCCAAAACGAGGAGAGTATTATAATGTTGTGGCTCCATGATGTAAACCCATCAGACTCTGCAGCTGTGCTTTGCTCTTCACCTGTGCTAACACTGGGACTTGGCCAGCAGTGTGAGGAGCTGCTGTGGATTTGGGATGATCTGTGAAGTGCCTTGCCATCAAGTGCCCAGCTGCTGGTGCCATTTTAAAGCAGGAAGCAAAAAAGCATTGTGAGGAAGGTGACCTCAGCTGGCATAGAACCATAGCCTGAGAACAGGTTTCTTCATATCCTGAACAGTTTCTTTATGACCATTGTTAAAATTACTGCAGTATTTCCAAAATACTTTTCATCCTATTCATTATTTATAACCTTAATGTGTAATTACAAAAACTTTTTCTCACACCTTAGCTGAGCTATTGTCTGTTTCCAAAGACTGATTGATTGTCACGTATAGGAGAAGTGTTCTTTGGTGGCTACTGAGCTGCTTTAAGATAAAAGGATTAAATTTCATTTCCAAGTTAGTTGCAGTAGTAATTTATCAGTACAGTATCAGCTAAATCTTAATTATAGTCCACTGGGTTCAAGCAGAATGTGTTTTCTGATAAAAATTTCTGTCATTTTGACTTTTAAAAACAGTAGTTTTTTAAAGATAAAGCTCTTATGGTTTTGATATTCTATTTTGTTGTGGTTTTGTTGTTTTTATTTTTTTATAAACATGACAACAGTGGTTTAATTTTTTTCTTAAACACTTCATAGATGACCCATGTCAACCAAAGCCAAAGCAGGTTTCAAAACATGAGGCGTCTTCTCCAAATGCACTGAGAACATCATCTGAAGTGGCTGCTGGGATGTGGAAGAGACAGTCTGTCCCTTCACACTGCCTTAGATCTGTGATGTCTTCTGGGCAATCCAAACAAATAGACTTTTCTGGGAAAAGAAAACACACTGCTATGGGTGTGGATGCAGATGGTTCAAATAAATCTGAAGTATCAAGTTTGAATGACCCTCCTTTTAGTAGATCATCTGCAAAATGCAAAAATAGGAGGTCTGACTTCGTAAAAAGAACCCTGTTAAAGTCTACTTGTGGTGGTGTTCTACAACTAATGGAGGCTGCTGTTCTACCTAGACATGATTCTGTTCTTCCAAAGGAATACCTCAACTCAAGTGATGGAAATGAGAAGAATAATTGCACCTCTGTAGGTTTGTCATCTTCATATTCTGCACACAGTCCTGGTAAAAATAGCCACATTTCTGTTGTGGATACCAAAGAGAATCAATTGCAGGTGGCTAACTCACACTTTTTCTTGGAAAAGTCCCTTCCTTTTTCTCAGGATAAAAGTACTGTATTGCCTTCTCTCCACCACTTAACACAAACAAAAGGTGTGAAATCTCATCTCCAGAATGTTGACTTATCTCAGGTATTGGATGCTAAGAATGAGCAAGATGGAAGAAGACCAGAAAGGTGTGCACACAATAAAGCTTACAGTATTCAATCAAGCAATAGCTTTTCAAAAACAAAAGTCACGTCTTCAGAAAATGCTTCTGATTGTTCAATGGAAGGTTCTGGGAAACAGGCACTCTCAGAAGAGACTGGTAAAAGTGTTCCCTGTTCATTGCCTGTTAAAGAAGAGTGCATTGACAATGGCCATATGTCTTCACAACTCTCAGGAAAATTAAAAGTTGAAAGCAGCTGTACTGACAATTACAGGTTGAATGGAAAATCCAAAAGCAGCTTTGACAGTGAAGATGAGAGTCTGGAATGCCACCTAGATGATGATGACAACAGCGATGAAGAATTATTCGTGCCACTGCAGGAAATTCTCTCTTCAAGTCCCAAGCCGCAGGCAGGAACCCTTGAAGAATCTTGCCTTGACAGCTTTTGCCAGGACAGTGTGACTCCATTACTGAAGCTTCATGTAAGTGGCTAAAAAAACAAAAAAAAAGCATCACGTCAGCTTTATTATGTTGCATTTTTATGTTATTTTTTCTTTTATTCATAATGCATGAAAACTGAGAGCTATTTGCCTGTAAAACTGGTTACTTGGCTTAAGGTACTGTCCTGTACAGTGCACCATGGTTAGAATCATAGAATCATAATGGTTGGAAAGGACCTCAAGGATCATCAAGTCCTTCATCCTAACCTCTCTATCCACTAGACCACAGCCTCAAGTGCTACATCTACTCATTTTTTAAATGGCTCCAGGGATGGTGACTCCACCACCTCTCTGGGCAGTCTGTTCTAGAGCTTAACCACTCAGTAAATAATTTCTTCCTAATATCTGATCTAAACCTCCCCTGACACAACTTGAGGCCATTTCCTCTCATTCTATCATTAATAATTTGGGAGAAGAGACCAACACCAGTCTCGCTACAACCTCCTTTCAGGTATTTGTAGAGAGCAATGAGGTCTTTCCTTTGTCTCCTCTAGGCTAAACAACCCCAGTTCCCTCAGCCTCTCTTCACAACCCATGCTTTCCAGATCCCTCACCAGCCTTGTTGCCCTTCTCTGGACCTCCTCCAGCACCTTAATGTCCTTGTGCTGTGTTGCCCAACTAGACACAGTACTCAAGGTGCAGTCTCATGAGTGCCAAGTACAGTGGCACAGTCACCTCCCTGCTCCTGCTGGTCACACTGTTTCTGATACAGGCCAGGATGATGTTGGCCTTCTTGGCCACCAAGGCACACTGCTGGCTCATGGTCAGCCGGCTGTCCCAACACCCCCAGGTCCTTTTTGCACCAGGCAGCTTTCCAGGCTGGGAAGAGAAAGGATGTGCTTGGTACTGAACATATCTTTGGAGTAGCTCAAAGTTGGTTTGTGCAGCCAGACTGCACTAGCTGTATGCCATTTGGTGTTTTTTAGGACTTCTGGTTTTGCTATTTTTCCCTAAAGAAAAAGGCAGAAGGTTACTTTTAGAAGATGTGTGGGGTCTAATGTTCTCATTTTTCTGATCAGGTAAGGTTTTTATGAGCTGAAGTTAGCTAGAGGAAATTGATACAGACATTGAGAGATCTTTGTGTGAGACTTCAGTCATATATTCTTATCTCAGGCTGTGACTATCAGAAATCTCTGTACGACTTCTGTGTATTGTTTCATTTAATGTTGAATTTCAAAGAAATTAGAAGTATTTTAGAAAAGATTTCAGAAAGCTAAATGACTTCTACTCACTAGAAATAGATGAAGTATTTGAATCCCAGTTTACAGGACATGGTGATGAATTGATCTCTGCTTTTAAAGGTAGCCTATTTGTTCAATATCAACTTGTCAAATAAGTAGTGATTTTGAAGTTCTGTTATAAAATATTGTTTTATTTGGGAAGGTCCTGCAGAAGGACTTAGTGTGGCATTCCTGACAAAGTTGGTACAGGTAGGAGGAGATGACTGCATTTGAATAAAGCTTTTGTACTGACTCAGGCTGGGTTGGAGTTAAATTTTCTTGGTAACAGCTGTATGGTGCTGTATGGTTTGGAGAAAACCATTGTTGATAAGAGACCAATCCTCTGGCTATTGTGGAGCAGTACCTGCAGAGTGTCAAGGCTTTCTTTTCTTCCCACTCTTGCCCTGCAGTGAGTAGTCTGGAGTGGACACAAAGCTGGGAAGGTACAGAGCCTGGACAGCTAACCCCAGATGATTAAAGGAATATATTCCATGACACCTAGTGTCATGCTCAGTGATGAAGAACAAGTAGAGGAAGTTGGTCTGGCATGAAGCCATTGCTTGAAGTCTAACCGGGCACTTTTCTGCTTGTGGGAAGTGCTGAGTGATTGCCCTTTGCATCACCTTTTCTTTTCCCTCTTATTTTCTCTTCCTTAACTTATTAAACTGTCTTTATCTCAACCCATGAATTTGTTTTCTTCTGCTCTTTTTACTCACTCCCATGAATCCCAGGAGGGGAAATGACCAAGCTGTGTGGTGCTCAGCTGCTGGCTGGGGTCAGCCCACCTCTGTTTCTACAGTGGAAAACAAACAGCAGCATACCTGAATAAATACTCTCATCCTCCTCTGCTCCTGTTGTTAAATCTCTGCAACAGTTTATTTGCTGACTGATTTACTGTCTCCTTAGCCAGATATAATTATTTAATCTGGCCTTACAATTAATTATGCAGTCATGTTATAGATCAGACTTCTGTGGTTACAAAAGCATTCCACAATTTTAATGAACATGTTTATGTAATTAATGGTTAAGATGGATAACCAGAAGCAACCTAGATAAAATGTTTGTGGAACGTGTATGTAACCACAACATTTGGCCTATCCTGTTTCTGCATAATTACTGTCTAAGTCAAAACAGTTAAGAACTGTCCCAAAATTTCCATGACTGTGTTTTTTGCATATTATAGCCTTCTCCTGCCTTCTACGAAGGGGCTTTTGTGTGCACATTTGAATAAAATTCCAATTGTTTTGTTGTTGAACAGTCAGTTTAGATATATTAACCAGATCTAAAATAAGGTAGGAGGTCTTTACTTTCCCCCATCTCCCACACAAAGGCATGCTGCTTGTTACATTTGAAAGATATCTCTGAATACAAAAAATTAGTGCTGTATAAATGGTCTTTTTTACTAGAAAGTGGATACTAACCTCTTTAACTTCTGTTACCTTTAGGTAATAGAAGTTCCCCAATGAGCACGTGCTTTTATTGGGTTGAAATGAGAAATCTCATAGGAAGAAGTTTTGTCATCAGTAAGATGCTTGTGCAATTCAGGGTGGTATCAGAAGGGCATTGCTTGTCCAAAGAACTGAATCATGGCCATAAAAGATTTCAAATCTGTGTTGTCTGCTACTAGCTGGATAAAACACTGGTTACTGGGCGGAGGGGAGGGGGGAGGCTCTGTCACAGACTTTGGACTCCTGAAGGCCCAGGGGAATTTTGCTGTTTACTTTGGNGGAGGGGAGGGGGGAGGCGGGGGGGGCGGGAAGCTAGCAATTAAGACTTTCTTTGTTTATTGTTTTACTTTCCAATTCTATTTATTAGTTTCTTAATTTGGGTTTTTACTAGGATTTTGATTGGAAGCTTTGTCTTGTCCATTGATTTTGGAGGACTCCTGAAAGTGACAGGTACTGAATAATTTTTGGAGTTTCTGGTCTCATTCATGAGAATGAGCATTCCCAGGGGCTTGGTGGATGATAACAGTAAAGCTGTAAGGTAAAAGGCTTTTGATGCTAATGCTCTTTGTGAAGGTTAGCTGGAGGTCAGCCCCAGGGAGAGAAGCAAAGACTTCCTTTTCAGTTATTTCTAAATTAATCACTGAGAGAGATTTGACCATTACAGAAAACTGTGGAGGGACTAAGAAACCTAAGCTGTTAATTGTCCTGGTTTTAAAGGTATCCTTTGGGTTTCTATCTTCAGGTAATATTGTTAAAATTGAAAGAGATTTCTCTTTCAATGGTGTTTATTGTCTATTACTGAGGTAATTGCTTGTAACATTTTAAACATTTCTTACTATTTCATTTGCAGCTTTCTAAGCCTCCTGTTGTTAGCCAGGTGTCATATGTGAACAGCCTGGAACATCTCTTGAAGGAGAAGGAAGAATCTAAAAGGTTTGTTCCTTAAATCTGCTTTGAAAAAATTGGGATGGACTTGCAGAAGTTTAGATTGATCTTGTTTCCCTGAAACTGATGGAGTTTGGGTAGTAGAAGCTAAGCTTTGCCTTCTGATGCCACCAATTTATATCTGATGGGACCTAAAACTGCAGCTTAACTGTAAAAGCTGGATTACAGGCTCCTTCCAAGCAATGATGAGTGATTTGCGATACATGTATCTACCCATCAAGAGCCAGACTAAATTTACTCTTGCCTTCATGATAGGTCACTGAGCCAGCTAGCAGCTGCTGGTCAGGCATGAAATGGGAGTATTTATGTAGACTACTAGTTTTTTTTCAGAGGTATTTGTAGCTCTGTTTTGGTTTCAAAAGTCGTGTAGACTTGGTATCTGAGCAGTAAACACAGATCAGTGAACAGAACTGAGTGTTCTTGCAAAAGATCTTTTAGCTAAAAAGTATAATGTGGTGTGTGTACTAATGGCAAGTGGTGGTGTTGGGTATGTAAGTGTGATTAACTGTTCTGATTAAAGAATCTGACACTAGTAATTACAGGCTGACAGACTATGGAGTAGTGACTATTCCTGTAACTAGTACTGTTTAACAAATAAAATGCACCCATGACATTAAAATAATAATTCATCCAGAAGATTGAAAGTTATGTGCATTTACAAAAGAAATCTGTCAGAAGTTGGTTGAGTGTATTTGTCTCTGACAAACCACTGACTGATTGTGCTGTTGGAAATTCATTAGGTTTTGGGAAATAGCTACTTTGTATCTTGAAATAGCAGTCTACTTGATTTTTACACAGATGCAATGTCTTGCGTGCTTTTGCCCTTCATTGGCTATTGAATCCTGAGGTCATGCTCAGAGCTTAAATGTTGTTGTCGTCTGCTGTAAATACTAAATGGTGATGACATATTCTGCTGCTACTGTTATTTCAGGGTAGATGAACTAGAAAAACGCTTACAGGAAGACATAGAAGGAGGGGAAACTGATTCTTCAGATGGAGATGATGAAGAGAATGCTAGTGGAGATGAAGAGCTCTCAGAAGAACACAGGTCTTCTAATTTCAAAACCAATTAAATCTAGTTCTTCAGTTTCCTGGTTTGTTTTTTTGTTTTTTTTTTTTTCTAATCTCTCTCTTTTTCCATCAGTTGTGTTTATTATGTTGAATGTGAACCATTTCTGTCATCTTTCAGGGTTAGGTGCATTTTCTTGGACATTAATGTATTTTAACAATTCAACTTTCACATAAGGCTGATGTTCATAATCTGAAAAGAATCATCTCAATCAAAAAATAGCCTTGCAATGTTTGAATTCATAAAAGCTAATTTGAATTTTACAGGGTTTTTATAAAGCGATTTTCAGTAGTAGCTCATGCCATACCTGACTACCACCCTGGAGAAGATGTATTTGATTTATCAGTCTCTGGGAAAATCTTCAATCAACATAACCTTGACTTGAGGAATTTTCACTTCATCCCNTTAACTAGCCAAAGACAAAAGCAGGAGCTTTGTGGTGAACTGATTTGTGACCTACTAATGCTGTGTTATGTCTGTGGAAAGACTTTCAGGTATTTTTGCTCTGAATGGGTCTGGGATTTAGGGTTCCACTTAATGAGGATTGCAGAAAGTCGTGATTTCTGCCACCTGTTAGATTCAGTGACTGAACTAGCAACATGTCTGTGTGAATATAAACAACTGTTCTGGAAATTAGAGAAATTTGTATTCTGTATTTACGAGGCTGTCAGGCTACAAGTACCTGGAAAAATTCTTGCCTAATACCACAAGTGCAAATCCTGAAATATTCTAATTATTTCAGTAGACATTTTGTTCCAAGCTTGTATTGGTGAAACAGAGAATTAATTTAATTACGAAGTATTTGGTATACATGCATATATGCTATTGTGGGTGTGAAGAGGAGGAGGGTGGCTTCGGCTCATCTCTTGAAGAAGTGATGTTTTTGAAGCTTTTGGCTTCAGTCCTGTCTGTGAATATTTTGTAAAGGTCACAATGATATAAGGTTCAAAAATATATTGTAAATCAGTGACTGGAGGAATTAAACAAACCATCCTTTGCAGAAGGCAATTATGATTTAATTGCTTATGTCCAGTTGTCACATGCATGTGAGGTACTATCTGTCCAGTTGGCACATGGATGTTTTCCTAATCATAGAATCATAGAATGTTTAGGGCCAGACCGGATCTCCAAAGGTCATCTAGTCCAGCCCCCCTGCAGTGAGCAGGGACACCCTTATCTAGACCAGGCTGATTAGAGCCTTGTCCAGCCTCTCCTTGAATATCTCCAGAGATGGTGCCCCAACTACCTCCCTGGGGAGCCTATTGCACTGATCCACCATCCTCAAGGTAAAGTACTTCTTATAGAATCATAGAATGAACCATTTGCTCAGTCAGGAGAGGTTAGGACACAGATCTCTCTGCAGAATTACCTGTTATGGTGGATGCTAAGAACAGAGGAGACTGAAGAAATTTGTCGGAAATTGGTTATTGCTAATTCAACTGCTTATGATATACCTGACTTTCTAAAGGCTAAAGCTAAAATAATTTTGTAATAAAAATTACATATTTTCTGTTCCTCCAGTAGCTACTTTTTGCCCCTCACAGGTTTGTTAAAGTGAGATTAGACTCTTTTATTGGTTTTAGTTTGATTCCAGAGTCATTATTTAAAGGATTATTTTAAAAAAAAAATCCTTTTTATTCTCTTCTAAAGTGTTGGTAAAGATCATTGGACAGTAAAAATTCTTAGTCCCTGATGTCATTGAGCAGAGACAGGCATTGTGTAGACTGGCAAAATGGATCATAGTACTATAGTGTAAATCAATGTTTGTTTGAAGCTGTTATTCTTTAATAATACAGATGGTTTCAAATTATATGGTACGACATTCTGGAGAAAAATACAGTTGTTCTAAATAACCAGT
>VYZU01083822.1:15439-27198 GCA_013401355.1 Ceyx cyanopectus | reverse complement strand
TTTATTTTTTTTTTTTTAGCTTCCCACCGAGATGTCTAGACTGTCACGGTGCTAAATTCTGCTTTTCTCCAGCTCCAGCTATTCCTAGTAGGGGGGTTTTCCCCTAGGTGTTACCCCTGGAGGACATGGATGCTCACGTGCTGCAGCTCTGAGCTGGATTTTGACATCAAGGTTTTTAAGCCTCAGATTCACTCGGGAGCAGATAATTTTGCCTCCTGCAATTTTGCTGTTGGGGAAAAAAAGAGATGAAAAGCATCATGTTAATCCCGTAAGTGCAATATCATTCTCACTGCAAGAGGTCTGTGTCATGCAAGGACCTTGGTCTGCCTTCCCAAGGCATGGGGGTTTGTTGGTGTGCTCTCTTAATGCTCAGTTTATGGGTCACCCCTCCTTGTGGAAAGTAAAATGCATAAGTTAATTTATTCATCCCAAATAATTAGGGTGATTGATACTCATGCTGCGCAGGCAGCACTTGGCTTTCTGTGGTGCTTTTCTGCACTTGGTGCCTGGTGATCCCTGTAAAGCCTGAAGCCTTGTGGAGAAGGCAGGAAGACTGTGAATATTCCCCCAAAAAACCATGGATCTCACAGAGAAGACAAGAACATTGTGAGTCTTCCTTCAAACAATTCTGGACCTCATGGAAAAGACCAGAATATTGTGAGTCTTTCCCCAAAAAATGGAGACTGATCTGAAGACATCAAGCTCAGTTTTTACTGAGATCACTGATACCTTTGTTCCTCTGCCTTGTGCAAAAGTTTTTCTTCCTGCTTATCACCATTCCTTGGAAAAAGCAATGCTGATGGGATTTTTTTAGATAGATCTCCTTACATAATTTTTTGCATCTCCTCATGGGATGGTGCCATGTCTCCTGTCTGGGTGAAAAGCCACCAGGGAACACAACACAGCAATGGGCGTCGCAACAGGCTGAGCTCATTATGGTGTCCCCACTGTAAGAGGGACATGGATCAAGCCCAGATGAGGCCACAAAGTTGATCCAGGGGCTGGAGCAGCTCTGCTGTGAGGACAGGCTGAGGGAGCTGGGGTTGTTCAGCCTGGAGAAGACTCCAAGGGGACCTTCTAACTGCCTCCCAATCCCTGAAGGTGGGATCCCTTCAGGGAGGCTGGAGAGGGGCTCTACACAAGCATGTCCAGTGGTAGGATGAGGGGAAAGGGTTTGAAACTGAGGGAAAACAGGTTTAAACTGCATCTTAGGAAAACATTCTTCAGTATGAGGGTGGTGAGACTCTGGGATAGGTTGTCCAGAGGGGCTGTTGATGTCCCATCCCTGGATGTGCTCAAGACCAGGCTGGATGAGACCCTGAGCAATCTGCTCTAGTTGAGAGGCATCAGATGAGATGATTTCAGGTCCCTTCCAGCCTCAACTATTCTATGTTTCTATAAATTCACAAAAAAAACAAACCCAAAACAAAACCAAAACTCTTCCAGAGATGTCATGTTTTATAAAAATGAGTAATTGCAGCAACAAATGAACTTAGGGAGGCTCTGGAGAGAGCTGGGCAGGTGGCTGCGTGAGTTGGCTCAGAACCTCTGAGAGGACATAGGACAGGGCTTATAGAAAGCTGAGCAACTTCAGGATGTTGAGGGTGACGTCTCAGACTGTCTCCTGGGTTCAAGGATGTCCTTAAGGGATGTGCAAAACCAGGATCTGCTCCCCAGTTCAAACCAAGGATCTGAACACTCTCAATTTCTTCCCATTCAGTTGCCTTGGGGTCAATGAACTCAATGTAAAAATCAACTGTGTTGGTCAACTCAGTGTAGGAGTCAACTGTGTGGGTCAGCTCAACACTGTCCCTCAATGTCCCTTCTGGACTGAGCTTGAAGATGTGACTCCACGGTGGCCAAAGGGAAAGAGGCACATTGGGTTTGGGGTTTTTTTAGTGTAGGATTTCAGAAAATGGAAAGATTTGTGTTTATGGTTTGTCTTCCTGCTTCCAAAAAGGAAGAATAACTGGAAAGGGGAGGAAAAACTTCTTGGAGGTATTGTGGTTATAGGTCTAAGTGATGGAAAGAAAATGTCCTGGGTGCACCAGATTTCACAAGGGTCAGAGTATGGCACTGATGGCAGCCATCATGTCCATGAACTTTGCCCTTGCCTGGCAGCTCTCCCTGGAAGATCTCCTTGCCAGTGACCCTCCCCCAATGCATTCCTTATCCAAAATCATCACAAACCTCAAATAATCATAAAATCATTATAAGGGTCATACAATCATCTTAGGTTTCCTCCAGGTACTGTGTGGTGGAGCACCGTGCCGGGGTGCTCATGTGAGGGGTGCCAGCTCTCTGTCCCTCTTTTTTCCCTTTCCGTGGGATTCTTTTTTTTTGGGGGGGGGGGGGGGGGTTGGGATTGGGGGATATCCCCCTTAATCCAGTGTCATTTCTCCTGCCTACAGGTTCTCGATGTGACTCCCACCCAGGATGCACCATGTCTCCCCGGCACCGGCTCTGACGATGATGGCCACCCAGACGGTGCCCCCTCCTCCCTACCAAGACACCCCGCAGGTGAGTGTCCCCCCAGCACCTCTGGGCTCCTCCAGACCACCCTCATGACACCCAACTCCCACATTAATTTCCCTGCCTGCCTAAAGAACGACCATTGCAAGTATTTCACCCTAAAATGTTGTATTTCACTCCAAAATGTTCATTCTGGAGACTGTCAACAATCAAAATTCCTCTTGACACCATCTCCAGGATTGGGGGGTTTTGGGTCAAATTGTGCAAAAAAGCAAAAAAAAAATTTTTCCCGCCCCCTTTCTGGCTTATTTTGGGGCTTTGGAGTCTTCTTCAAAAGCCAACACAGAAGTGTGTTTGCAGCTGGAAAGAAAAAACATCTGGATAAACTGGGATGGGTTTAGCCATAGGAATGGTCTTTTGATTTGTTTTGATGTCATTTTTGGTGACCTGGGGGGTGGGAAAGAATTTACAGTGTTGCTCTAAGGGGTCAAGTAACTTTCCTGAGCATCATTAAGTGGCTTTTAGAAAGAGAAACTCTCCTAGAGCACCCCAATGGGCTGGACATGGACGTTGAGGTTGGATTGTGGAGATAGTCCCACATGTTTCCACCCATCCTGAGAGTTTTCAGGGGCTAAATCCACGTTGTGTTTCCACTTTTCTGGCTAAAATAACTGGATGTGAATGATCCAGACTGAGCACTGAACCAGCTCTGCCTTTGAAGCAGCTTTTCTGTTCATGTAGGAAATTTTGAGGGTTTTTTTCCTCCCATTTACTGCACATCTCAGCTGAGAAAGAAGAAAAAACTCCCCTCCCAGGGAAAAACAAACTAAACAAACCAAACAAAAAATACAAATCAAACCTGCTGTCTGCAAGATCAAATAAATAAACTGACTCTTACACCCCCTGAAGCCACCCGGGTCTCCTTGCTGCTCATCTCCTTTGGTGGGAAAAGGTCATGTCTCACAAATGACACCTCAGTGGGGATTTTATGGCTGTTCCAACTCCTTGTGTCATCATTTGCTCGCTTCGCTGCTCCGAGAAGGGCTTTTCTTGGCCTTTCTTTCTTTCTTTCTTTTTCCTTCCTTCTTTCCTTCTTTCCTTCCTTTTCTTTTTTTTCCTTTCCCTTTCCTTTCTTTTTCCTTTTCTCTTTCCTTTTTCCCTTTCTCTTGCCCCCTTCCTTACTTACCCACCAGGGACCCATGATGCTTAGTGGGCATTTGAAGGGATTTCCTGCAGCCTCCCCCATCGGCCCCCTGCTTTCACACCTCAAATTTTGGGGCCATTGACCAATTCCTGCCTTTTTTGCTCCAGTTCTTTTTTCCTCCGATTTGGTGGGTTTGGAGAAAAAGCTGCAGCCAAGAGTTGCTATTTTTTTTTTTTGTTTGCTCCACACTGTGAGTGTGATGAGATTCTCACCTGAAAACTTGGGATCTGGCTTGGGAATTTCCTGTGCGCAAAGGCAGGAATGAGACAGGGAAGGTCAGTGGTGAATGGAAATCAGTTACTAGAGATACAATCAGTTCCTCCTCATCAAAAGGATGTTTGGGGGAGAAAAGTGCTGAAAAGGTGGTTTTGGGGGGAGCTTTGCATCAATATTTTACCCTCGCTGTCAGAAATAGGATAGGATTTTTGTCCTAAAGAAGTGAAAAAGCTGGAAAATGAATACAGAAACTAGACTAGAACTTGGAGGTGATGCCTCATCGAGCAAGCAGCACCTCAAAACCGTCTTTAGCTGGGAGTCTGGCAAAAAAAAAAGATTATATTTTTAATTTTTATTGTAATTTTTTTTTTACTGCACGTTTTTAGGTATTGCAATTTTTGAATTTTTTTTTTTTTTTTTACATTGACATTTTTCTCATATTTTGAAGCATATTTACAGCATTTGGACTTGATGATCCCAAGGGTCTTTTCCAACCTGATTTTATTCTCTGATTCTCAATATTTTTTTCACAATTTAAATATCTTACGTATTCCTATAGAGCTACTGTTAATAGTTAAAACTTTTTTATATTTTTAACACAGCTTTTAGAATTTATTTTCCATAAATTTTTGTACTTTTTAGAATTTTTTTTTTTACATTTTTTGTGTACTTTTTTAAAACTTTTTTTTTTAAGCATCACTTTTTGTCCTCCTTTATTTTTTGGCCATTGTTTGCACTTTTTTTACATTTTTGCATACTCAAAACAAATTTCTTTCCATATTTGTAAGCACTTTTAAAAACATTTTTATGTCATTGAGTGTTTTCTCTTAACCTTTGCTTTCAAGTTTTAAACCATATTTCTTACACTTGTTTTACACATTTTTAACCTTTTTACCATTTTTAACCATTTTACCATTTTAAAACTTTTTGTTGTTTAACATTTTTCTCCTTTAACTTCTTGCTGTTGAGCTCTTTTTTGAAATAACGTTTTATTACTTTATTTTGAAAATAAGTTAAACGACAAAAAGTTACTTCAAAACCCCTTTTTGTTATTGAAATTTTTTAAAAAAAACAAACAAATTTTTCATTTTTTCTCCCCTCCTGTAACTTTTTTTGGCCATTTTCCAAAGGAAAAAAAAAAACCAACAAACAAATCCCTGGCTGCATTTTCTTGCAACGTCTACACCTTTCCTGCCAGAATCCAGCCCCTTTTATCCCCATATTTCCCCAGTCCCCCTCTGCCAGGACTCTCGGTCTGCCGAGCCAGAAACCTGCTGCTTTTCTCCTCCTTTCCCTTCCCCACCTGCTCCCTGCAAAGACATTTTTTGGCTTCCTTCCTGCCCAGCATCCCTGTCTGGCTGCACTTACACCCACCATCCTCTCACCTCTTTTTCCACCAATTTGGGATTATTTCTATTTATTTTTTATTATTTGCTTTAGTCCAAGGTGAGGTAATGACTTCGAAACGGCCACAGACAAGTTGGTTTTTGGTTTTTTTTTCTGGTTTGTTTTTTTTTTGGGGTAATAGCCCAATTAGTTGCAGACTTGGCTGGAAAGAGGCAACTTGGCAGGTTTTTGGGGCAGGGTGTGAAAAAGGGGCTTTGGCGTCACAGTAAATGAGTGTGAGGAGAGGAAAAAAAAAGGGAGGTGAAAATAGTGGGGGAAAGGCATTTCCCTCCCCAAAAAAGTAATTTTCAAGTAAGGAAAAAGGGAAAAAGATAAAAAATTGGGGTGATGTGCAGTGGGGCATCCCCAAAGCCACCTGAATTTGGGGTTTAGACATAAAATGAGGGGAAATAAGAGAAATGCAAATGGCTGGGACTGGAAAGTGACCCCCAAATTTTCACTCTTTTTTTCTTTTTAGCACCAGGGAAGGGAAGAGAAATGGGAATTGGGTTCCCATCTCTCAGTTAGGAACTCTGTTCTCAGTTGGGAATTGAGAGATGGGTTGGGAGCATTAGAAATGAAATAGAATTTAGAGATTAATTTAGAGAGGCCAAAGCCAAACTTTGGAGTTATGAACAATAAAGGAGATTAAAATAATAATAATAATAATAATAAAAAATATAAAATAAAAAGACATATTGGCAGTGAAAGGTCAAACTGGAGATATTAAAGTCAAACAGTTTAAAAACAAAAGGTGTCATAGTTTTGGCCCAGACTGAGTTTATGCAGCTTTTTAAGGGAGGCAAGAAATCTGCCTTTTTTTTTTTTTTTCCCATGGCAAGAAGCTGAACATAAAGGTGTGTGGGGCTGGAGAAGGCTGTGGGCATATACACACATGTATTTTTAAATATATTGAATATGTGTATATATGTAAATATAAAAATCCATTAGATATATGTATATAAATAAAGATAGATATAATTCAATAAGNTATATATATTTATAAAATATATTTAGCAAGAAGAGAGGCTTTCTTTTTGCTACCCAGATTTGCTGAGGAAAACGCTCTAATGCTCAGAGCAAGTGAATCACCCACTTTGTGTTAATTTTCTGCTGAGATTTTGAGCTAAAAAACACTGGATTTGCAGAGCTTGGTGCCCTTGAACCCATATTCAGTCACATTCTCCCCAAAATTGTTTTTTTTAACTGAATCTTGTGTAGAATTTAGGGATGTTGCATCTGCCTGCAGCCCAGAAGAAAATAATTCAGATTTCTTCAACAGAAATATTAATTTTAAGAGGAATATTTCTCCCAGATACATGTTTTGAGGCAAAAAGAAACCAAAAGAAAGGTTGAATGTCTTCGTTGGCTGGCTTTCTGCAGCACCAAAATTCAATAAATAAATAGAAATGACTCATTCCCAGGCTTGGTGACTTGAAGAGACTCGTGCAGTTTTGGATGGAAGTGGAAA
The DNA here is from genome assembly GCA_013401355.1 of Ceyx cyanopectus. Taxonomy (NCBI): domain Eukaryota; kingdom Metazoa; phylum Chordata; class Aves; order Coraciiformes; family Alcedinidae; genus Ceyx; species Ceyx cyanopectus. The sequence continues at coordinate 20,449 of VYZU01083822.1, read as the reverse complement.
ATGTGTCTAGACAATAATATCTGCTCTGAAGAACCCCTCCTGGCAAGGAGCAGTGTTGCAGCTGATTTCATCTGGGACTGCAAAGCATCCCTTAACAAATGACCCCCCCACTTTGGCTTGGCTGCTGCTGCAGGAAGGATGTGGGGGAATTTGTTTTTCCCTATATTTTCCCCCAAGTAACAAGTGGGAGAAAATTAAACCTGCTGTTTCCAGGCTTGGATGATGTGGAAATAGCTTTTTAACTCCCCCCCTCCCCCAACCCATCCTGCTTGGAGCCCCCAGCAAGGGGATGGAATTGTCAAAATTCATAGAATGGTTGTAGTTGGCAGAGACCTTTGCGCTGATATAGTCCAACCACCCCCAGCACTGAGCCCTGTCCCTCAGCACCACAGCTCCACAGGGGGCTTGGAAACCCCTCCAGGGGTCACATGGACTCCACCCCTGCCCTGGGCAGCCTGGGACACTCCTGCAAGGGAAGAAATTGTTCCTCAGCTCCAACCTCAACCTTCCCTGGGGCAACTTGAGGCTGGTTCCTTCTCCCTTGGGAGCAGAGCCCAATCCCCTTGACTCCAGCCTCCTGCCAGGAGCTGCCAGAGCCAGAAGGTCTCCCCTGAGCCTCCTTCTCTCCAGGCTCAACCAGCCCAGGGCCCTCAGCTGCTCCTCCCCAAACTCCTGCTCCATGTCCCTTCCCTGGCCACGCTCCAGCCCCTCCATGTCCTGCTGGGAGTGAGGGGCCCAGAACTGACCCCAGGATTCCAGGGACAGCCTCTCCAGTGCAGGGGATGATCCTGCCCTGCTCCTGCTGGGCACACCAGTTCTGGCACAGCCAGGGTGCTGGTGGCTTCTTGGCCCCCAGGGCACATATTGGCTCATTTTTAGCAGCATGTTCGATGTAGAAAGCTTCAGAACTCATTAGAAAAATTACAACAAACCACCTTTTCCTTTCCTCTTTGCTCTCTCTCTGCTCTGTTCTTTTCCTTGTTCTTTTCTTTGTTTTGTTCTTTTCCTTTTTCTGTTCTTTTCCTCTTTTTCTTGTTCTTTTCCTTGTTCTTGCTCTGTTCTTTTCCTCTTCTCTTCTTCTCTTCCTCTTTTCCTCTTCCTCTTCTCTTCTTCTTGTCTTCTTTTCCTCTTCTCTTCCTCTTCTTTTTCTCTTCCTCTTCTTTTCCTCTTCTCTTCCTTTCCTCTTCTTTTCCTCTTCTCTTCTTTTCCTTCTTCTGTTCTTTTCCTTTTCTTTCTTTTTCTTGGTCTTTTCCATGCTCTTTCTTTTTCTTGGTCTTTTCCTTGTTCTTTTCCTGTTCTTTCATTTTCATTGTTCTTTCCCTCTCCCTTGCATTCCATCCTTCCCTCTCCCTCCCGCTCCCAGATGACGGCCGCAGCCCAGCAGCCCAGCAAGGCCCAGCCCGTGCACCTCGCCACGCCGGCAGCAGCCGCCACCGCGCCGGTCCCCGCAGCAGCCGCCGACCCGCAGGCGCAGCTGGAGGCCGACAAACGAGCCGTCTACAGGTGATGCTGCCCTTCCTTCAGCCCTACCCGCGCCCAATTCATTAATGTTAATTAATTGGTGCGTCGACTGCATTCGCTACTGCCGTGTGTTAGTAATGCGGGACGATTCCGGTGCGTTAATTAACGGGTGGGAATTATCAGGCCCATTATCTCCTTTTAATCAATAGGAACTATCTCTAATAGCACGTGATGGACCTTGGTTTGTAGCCCTCCCCGCGCAAATGCTCCCTTATAAAGCCAATGAGCCTTTTTAAATTTTAACATTTAATTAAATTAATATTATTTTTTAAATCTGTGTGATTTGGAGTCAAAAAGCACCTAGAAGGAGTATTATTCTGAAATTTCCTAATTTTTTTTTCTGCCAAAACCATGTGATTTTGGGTGAAGAAGCAACTAGAAGGAGTATAAGCCATGTATTAATCTCAAATTCCCCTTTTTTTTTTTTTTTTTGGCAATACCATATGATTTTGGGCCAAAAAAGCACCCAGAAGTAGTAAAGCCATGTATTAATCTGAATTTCTCCTTTCTTTTTTTGGCAAAACCATGCAATTCTGGGCCAAAAAAAAAGCACCTAGAAGGAGTAAAGTCACGTATTAATCTGAAATATTCCATTCATTCATCCATATTGGGTGGGGGCAGCAATGGACATGGGATGGATGAGCCCCTCTGGTCCCCTTTTTCTTGTCACTTTGGAGATTATAATACATAACATTGTAATATGTGCCCTAGTGTCATCCTGTAATTGCCTTAAGTATCATTATAATTATCTAAATGGCATCATTATATAAGTAAAATGTAATTATATAAGTGATACACAATTATTTACCACCTTACAGTGTATACAGTAGTGATGTAGCGGTGATGTATATTAGAATATCATTGGGATTAAGATATAAGGTGAAGGATTAACCCCCCTATTAATGGCCAGGTCTGAAGGGCCTTATCAACCAAAAAAAAAATTGCATCTGGGAAGTGAAGGAATCAAAATATTTCCACTCCAATTATTCCAACACAACGACTTCAAAAGGTATATCATAAGGTGTAGGATAAACCCATAGGTTTCAACACACAAAGAATTCGCAGTGGCCTTAGGATTTTTTTCAACCATGGAGATAATTTTCACCAGGCAAATGGGGTCATTCAAGACCAAAAAAACCCCACAACAAACCAATAAAAACCCAACACTTTTTCTTGGCACTTGTGTGAGGAGTTTTGCAGCATTCATGTGATACTGAAAACCAAGAAGAAACCCTTTGGAGTTTTTCCTGGCCTTCATTTGAAGGTCAAAAAAAAAACAAACCAGAAATACCCTTTTTAAATTTATTTATTTTTTTTTAATTTTGAAAGTATTTCTCACCCAGAAATGTGGAAAACACTGTTGGCTGGTCCCACATGAGGATTTGGCTGCCTGAACCTGGATGCTTCTTTTTGGGTACCACCCAAAACTATTCCCCACTTTATTTTGAGCTCTAAAAGCCTTTTATTGATAGCATGCAAAAGCTGAATATTCACCCATAGAGTGTTTAATATGGATTGGTATCAAATGCACATAAGAAGGTTTTTTTTTAGCCCTCTCTTCTCCCGAACTGATGGATTTTTCATTAACTTTCAATAATTGCACCGAGCCATCAGTTGATCAACCTGGAGAAGAATCACCAGAAAAAAAAAACCAAACAGAAATCATAGAATCCTAGAACTCTGTGGGTTGAAGGGAGCTCCAGAGCTCATCCAGTCCGACCCCTGCTGAGAGCAGGGCCATCTCAGCTAGAGCAGGGTGCTCAGAGCCTCCTCAACCCACCTGGGATGGCTCCAGGGATGGGACCTCCACCACCTCCCTGGGCACCCTGCTCCAGTTCTCCACCAGAACTTCTTCCTTAGTTCTCATCTCAATCCCCTCCTGACTCATTCCAAACCATTGCCCCTTGGCCTTTCACTGCAGCCTTTGCAAACAGCCCCGCTCCAGGCTTTGGAGCAGCTCCCTTCAGGCCCTGGCAGGTGCTCTAAGGTCTCCTGGAGCTTCTCTTCTCCAGCTGAACAATCCCAGCTCCCTCAGCCTGTGCTGGGAGCAGAGCTGCTCCAGCTCCTGAGCATCTCCTCTGGCCCTGCTCCAGCAGCTCCATGGCCCTGCTGTGCTGAGGGCTCCAGAGCTGGACACAGGGCTCCAGAGCAGAGCAGCAGGATCCCCTCTCTCCATCTCTGCCCACACTGCTCCTGCTGCAGCCCAGGCTGGCTTGGCTGCTGGGCTGCAGCACAGCCTGGCTGCTCATTCCAGCTGCTTCTCTCTCAGCACCCCAAGTCCTTTCCTGTCCCCTCATCCCCAGCCTGGATGGACACTGGGGGTTGTTCCAGATGCAGGACCCTGCACTGGCTCTTGTTGAACCTCAGGAGGTTCCCCTGGGACCCCTCTCCAGCCTGTCCGGATCCCTCTGGATGATCCCATCCCTCTGGGGTATCCACAGCTCCACTCAGCTGGGTGTCACCTGCCAACCTGCTGATGGTGCCTCCATCCCCTCTCTGTAGCACTGATAAATGTCAAACAGCACAGGCCCCAGCAAGGACCCTGAGGGACACCACTGGTCACTGCTCTCCAGCTGCACTCTGAACCACTGACCCTGTGGATACACCATCCAGCCAATTCCTTATCCATTGAACGGTCAGAGAATCAGAGAATCATTCAGGTTGGAAAAGCCCCTTGGGACCATCAGGTCCAACCATTAACCTACTCTACAGAGTTCATCCCTAGTGATGTCCCTCCAAACCACATCTACCCATCCAATCCTCATCTCTCCAGCTTGGCCAGTAGGATGCTGTGGAGACTGTGGCAAAGGCCTTTCAGAGTCCAGAGAGATCCCATCCATAGTTATCCCTTATCCACTGATACTCACTCTGTCACAGAGAGACACTATGTTGGTCAGGCAGGATTTCCCCTTATCTCTTAAAATGAGGTGAAAAATATCAAAAAGTCTGTACAAGTCACCCTGACGAGTTTTATGCTCTAGTGGGAGGTTTATCACCCATTAAAAAAGTAGAAAAAAGGGGGAAAAAAAAAAAAAATATATAATCCTCCTCACCCCTGCTTGATGTGGGAAGCATCTTCCAAGGGACTGGTTCAGTGGCATCATTCACTGCTGTATTTTTTTTCCCCTACTTATTTTCTTTACTTTGGGCAACTGAGACTTCCTGGTGGATTTTGGACCAGTAAGGATAATGGTACCTTGGGAACTAATGTTGAAACCAGCCCAGCACTACCAAGTGGGTTTTTCCAAGTAGGGAACTGATTCATTTCTTGGTATTATTTTTCGGCTGTCAGGTAGTGACAGGAGTGGAGGGGATGGATCCAAACTAGAGCTGGGTGGATTCAGCTCAGCCATGAGGAAGAATTTCTTCTTCCCCAGGAGGGGGTGAGAGCCTGGCCCAGGGTGCCCAGAGAGGTGGGGGCAGCCCCATCCTTGGCAGTTTCTCAGGCCAGGCTGGATGGGGCTCTGAGCAACCTGCTCTAATGGGAGG
>VYZU01083822.1:0-14499 GCA_013401355.1 Ceyx cyanopectus | reverse complement strand
ATAAATTTTTAAGATATATTTTACTTTATTTTATCTTAATTTTATTGCACTTTATTTCCATCTGAAGAGCAAACCACCACCCCCTCAGCCCCCTGCCTCTCCCTCCTCCTCCTCCTGGCCATCATTCTGAGCCATTCACGGGGCTCAACAGGACCCTGCCCCAGTTGGCACAGAGCTCAGGGTGCTGCCAGCAACGCTGTTAACCCCCTTGGATGGTACAACCCCTCTAAGCAAAGGGCAGCTGGGGAAGGGGCAGAGGGGGAAGGGGCAGAGGGGAAGGGGCAGACGGAGAAGGGGCAGAGGGGAAGGGGCAGACGGAGAAGGGGCAGAGGGGAAGGGGCAGACGGAGAAGGGGCAGAGGGGAAGGGGCAGTTGGCACCAGCCCGTCAGTCGCCGCCTCTTCCTAAATCCAAATAATTCAACCCGCTGCCTGGAATTTGCCTTTCATATCCCTGGGCTAAGCCCTGGCGGGGCCGCCGAAATTATGAAATGATTTCCTCCCCCCCTTCCCCGTTCTCCACTGCGGCCTCGGGGAGCCCGGCATTAAACCGGGATCAGGGCAGATTAAACTATAATACGCTGCGGTATTAGCAGCTGCCAATGAAGACTTAGCCGGGGGGTTTAACCCCTTCGCCTGCCTCCAGCTCCGAAACGACTGGCACAAAGTGGTTCATAACCATTTCTTGGAAGAGCTTTTGGAGATGGAAACAGAAGCACAGGCTGGTTTTGGTGGGAAGGGACTCTTTAAACTCATCTAGTTCAAACCCCCTGCAGGGAGCAGGGACATCTGCAGCCAGAGCAGGGTTCTCTGAGACCAACCTCCCCACGGATGGTGCCAGGGATGCGACAGCCACCACCTCTCTGGGCAACCTGGGCCAGGCTCTCACCACCCTCAGCACCAACAATTTCTCCTGCTCTCCTGTCTGAATCTCCCTCTTTTAGTTTCAAATCATCCCCCCTTCTCCTGTCCCAACAGGCCCTTCTCAGAAGTCCATCCCCATCTATCTGACTGACCCTGAGGTCCTGAAAGGCCCCCAGAAAGTCTCCCTGGAGCTTCTCCTGTGCAGGCTGAACCCCCCGAGCTCTCCCAGTCTATCCCAGCAGAGGGTTCCAGCCCCCCCAGCATTGCTGGGGCTCCTCTGGCCCTGCTCCAGCAGCTCCTTGGCTCTGCTGTGCTGAGTATCCAGAGCTGGACCCAGCCCTGCAGGGGTGTCTCCCCAGAGCCCTGGGAGCAGAGGGGCAGGATCCCCCCCTGGTCCTGCTGCCCACACTGCGGGGGGGTGCAACCCAGGGTGCCAGTGGCTGCTGGGTGCCAGTAGACGGGGCTCAGCTCCAGCTGCTCGCCCCCAGCACCCCCAGCTCCTTCTCCCCAGGGCTGCTCTGGATCCTTCACCTGGTACCGGGGGTTGTCCTGACCCAGAGGCAGTTCTTTGCACATGACCTGGTGGAACCTCATGAGGTTCACATGGTTCAACTTCTCCAGCTTGTCCTGGTCCCTCTGAATAGCATCAGCGATGGAGAAAATCACACTGTGCTGGGCTAACTGGTGTGCTAGGGGAGGCCATCCCTGGAGCAGCATTTTGCTTTTATCCCCCAAAATATTCCATAAATACAGGGATGTTTTGAGGTGAAATATCATTGATGAGCAAGTGCTGATGTAGATCCGTAACGTGCAAAGCCACGCAGGACAGCAGGTAGCTCCAGGACCCAAAGCCAAACCTTTTTGCCCATGGCAAAATATTTTGGAAAAGTGACTTTGGTGCACATTGGGAGGAGTCACTGCCTGGTGGAGAAGATTATGAAATTCACTGTTTAAAAGGTTTTGTTGTTGTTGGAAAAGGTCGTGAGGGAGCATTTTCAGCATTGGCTTGGGAGTGAGGTTTGCACCACCAGGCTCTTGCAAGCTGGGAGTGGATGGATGGATGGATGGATGGATGGATGGATGGATGGATGGATGGATGGGTGATGGATACATGGATGGTGTGAAGTGAATATGAACATGGAATCTAAACAAGTGAGCATTATGGGAGATCTCCTTGGTCCTCTGCAGGCACCCACTGTTCCCGCTGCTGACGCTGCTCTTCGAGAAGTGTGAGCAGGCGACGCAGGGCTCTGAGTGCATCACCTCAGCCAGCTTTGACGTCGACATTGAGAACTTCGTCCACCAGCAGGAGCAGGAGCACAAGCCTTTCTTCAGTGATGACCCTGAGCTGGACAACCTGGTAGAGGCAACTGGGGCTTGGAAGATGGTTTTGGGGGTATGGGGAGAAGGTAGGGGGGTGAGGGACAAGTTATGAAGATCTAACACTTTGGGTAATCTTTTTGGGCTCCATTTATAATGTTGGCCATCAATAATGTTCTCTGTAGACTTTGTGAAACCTTCTCAAGGATCTTCTCTGAGACCTTTTCCATAATATCTCCTGTAAGAACAAAACCCTGCTCAATTTTGCCTAGTTTCCTGGAAGCAGCCAAGATCAGTGGCTGGTTTGTGCCCCAAAACTTGAAATCTCTGCAGGAGTTGCTGTTCTTTGGTTCATCGTGTGATAGCCTCTGTGTTCTTGTCTGTCACCTTCTTGTTCCAAGTGTGATGGACATCTCTTGTCCTTGAAACAAGGCAAGATCAGAGCTTTGTCCAAAAAGGGTGATGGATATCAATGGTTTGGAACACTTTGGACTGTTTTTGGTGATTTTCCAGTCATAGCAACCTAGATTTCCTATGGTATCCATTGCTACTGGAAGACTGCTTGGGATGGTCTCTTGCGGGGACCTCAGGAAACATCTCTCAATCCCTTTGTGTTGTCCAGGAAAACTCCACATGTGGTCTCCATGGCAAGTGTGTGGGGAGACAGCTCCCTGGCTCTATCCTGGTGCACCCTTCCAACACTCTAGAAGCAAATTCTTAAGGTCAGAAGAGGCAAATTTGCCCACCTCTAGTGATACAGACAGCAAAAATTTTTCCCTGGAGTTTGGTTTGTGTGTCCTCTTGAATATGCAGCAGAGGGATTCCCAGCCCAGAAAAGGAGCAAGATCAGGCAATTCACAGGCAGCTTTTCCCAGTTCTCAAGGAAGTGATTTTGTCCAATGGCCTGACACGAAGCCAAGAAGCACAAGCAACATTCATCCAAGTGCAAAACCTGCCACTTTCCTAAGCAGAGCAAGAAAGATTCAAGATGGATTAAACTGCAGCATCTTTTGTGCTCAGTTGCAGCTCACAGAGGAGACTTTTGTGACATCTTTACATCAAGGTTGTCTTAGAAGCCTGTGGAAAGCCCTCCAAAAAACAATTGCAGGCCACACAAAGCCCTGTTTGCAGATTACTAACCATTTCACAATGTCTTCTAGACAAGAACAGAAATGGCTCTGGCACAAGCAACCAAAGAAAGTGATGGTTTTGATTGTTTCAGTTTTGGGACTAAACATGCATCAGGTTGAGGTGCAACTAAATAATTCTCTGTCACATTGAATTACATAAAAGCAGGTGCAATGATCTTGCAAGAGGAGAGAGATGGAGACAGCTGAAGCTATTAAAAAAAAATCTAACATTTTAGGGAATTAAAACCTATTCATAGAGTCACAGAACTGTTCTGGTTGGAGAGACCTTTCAAATCATCAAATCCAACCATCCCCTGGCACTGCCAGGGCACCACTGAGCCCTGTCCCTCAGCACCACAGCTCCACGGGGGACTTGAAAACCCCTCCAGGGGTCACGTGGACTCCACCCCTGCCCTGGGCAGCTTGGAGGGGAAGAAATTTTTCCTCATCTCCAACCTCAACCTTCCCTGGGGCAACTTGAGTCTGGTTCCTCTTGTCCTGTTCCTTGGGAGCAGATTCCAACCCCCCCTGTCTCCACCCTCCTGCCAGGAGCTGTCAGAGCCAGAAGGTCTCCCCTGAGCCTCCTTCTCCAGGCTCCACAAGCCCAGGACCCTCAGCTGCTCCTCCCCACCCTTGTGCTCACCTACACATACCAGGTGAAACATTTCCAGTAAATGGTCAGTACAGGAGATGTGCACACAGAGGCTTGTTTCACCATTTATTTGGTGGCTTCTTAACGAATCCTGCAACAGTCATATTTTCCAGGCTATGTTTTGGAGCAGCTCTTGATGCTGAGGTGAAATGAGGTTGTGTGCAGCTTTGGTTGTTTTTTGGAATTTGTTTTTGGAGGGAGGAATTTTTTGGGTGGTTTTTTTGGGGTTACTTTTGAGGTTTGGTTTTCTTTGGGTTGTTTTTTACTTTTTTTTTTTTATGGTTGTTTTTTGGGGTTTTTTTTATTGTTTTTATGCCACTGATTCCCTGGCAATGGGTGGTGGCAGAGCAGGGCTGAAAAGGCCAGCGGCATTAGCTATCATTAGAATAAGAGTCATGTATTCCTCACCGCCGAGATGCACATAATTAGAAATTAGAAAAAGGTCAGATCTCACCATTATCAACTCAATCAGCTGCTGAGTGCCACACAGTCAATTAATTCAGCATCTGTATTTTTTACAACCCCGCGCACGTACGCCGTCGGACTGTAACTCTTTATCCAGACAGATATACGGCGCAGCGGAGCAGGGACATAAAATGAGACCCTAAGCAAATGAGCTGAGATAATTGAGAGATTTATTTTTTACACATATATGTGTCAGGTCTTCTTGCCTTTGCCCTTGAATATTGACTTTCATGGCCGTTGAGCCCTGGGAGGATGTGGAGAGCCGAGGGCTCAAGCCTCCACCTTGAGCTTTGCCGGCAGTGGAAGAGGAAAATTAGTGGGAAAAAAAAGAGGAAAAAAAAAAAAGAGAAAAAAGAAAGAAAAAAAGGCTGACATAAATGAAAAAAAAACCAAAAAGATTTTTCAGGTCACAACCCAACCAAAAATTTACTTTCTCTGTCATGGAGCCACCAGCCTGGATTTTTCGGGATGTTTCCCAACCGTGGCAACTGGCAGTTTATAAAGATGACCACTAAAATTTGCAAGTTAAAAAACACCCTTTGAAATGCAAAGACACTTTGTTACATAAAACCGGATTTATTGCCCCGGAGTGAATAGCTGAAATTTTATATATTATGCAAGATTTCAAACAGCGGCTGTAAAAACTTAAGGCTTCAGCTTGGTGAGGGGAATGTTTTATGTGTAAATTTTTGAACGTTTATGGGGTACCTTTTAATGAGGCCCAGGCTTTGCACCAGCAGCAGTGTACAGTGGACTTGCAGCCCCCTAATCTTGTTAGAAGAAGTGGCCTCTGGAGAATAACCAAACGCTTCTCGACATCCAGGGCTTGGGACTTGGACTTGTTTTGGGGCACGGGGAGCAATTCCCAGGGAAAAAAACCAATAAATGTTGTGCGTTTTTGCCTCTTGGGATTTCAGAGGCATGGTTGATGGGGAGGGAAAAGAAATACAGAGGTGCAGAAGGATGGGGTCAGGGATGGGTTTTGGGTAAGAATGTTGATTTTTTTCTTTGCTGTTTTTGGTGCGTTGAGGAAGGAACTGCAGTTCATTCTACCATGGAGATCAGTTCCAAGTGTGACTTAGGGTTATAAAGTAATATTTTTGGGGTTTTTTTNAATGAATATTATTAATATTTTTTATAATATATATTTTGGGTTTTTTTATAACACATCAAAGATAAAAATGGCTTTAACTTTGCCATTGTGTGCCCTTGCATAGATGGTGAAGGCGATCCAGGTGCTGCGCATCCACCTCCTGGAGCTGGAGAAGGTCAATGAGTTGTGCAAGGACTTTTGCAACCGCTACATCACCTGCCTCAAAACCAAGATGCACAGTGACAACTTACTCAGGAACGATCTGGGGGGTCCCTACTCCCCCAACCCCTCCTCCATCAGCCTCCATCCCCAGGTAACATCTCTAAAAAGGCCACCTGTAATCACTACTGTTGCACCTTGGCCAGTTGAGCCAACAAAGTTTGAGAGTTGGTCTACAGCTCCAGTGGTCTCCTGGAAACTCATTAAAACTCATCCCCAGTTCAGGGAAATAATAAAAGCCCCATTTCTTACTCATATGGTGCAATAAATGGTGCTGTGGTGATTTATTTTTTTTTTTAATGCCCTTTTTTTTTCCATGGGTTTGGCAGATCTGCAACCCCAGTGTTTGTGTATTTTACAAAAGGCAGAGATGTGGACTTCTAAAATCTTATTGCAGAAACCATGCAAGCACATGGGAAAATGGTTAAGAAATGTGCTTATTTTTAATGAAAAGCTACTATTTGTTGGTGGGAGGGACAGGAACACCATGGTTTTCTCTATTACTTGCCATATCTCTCCCTATTCTTGTCTTCATTTCAAGACATTTCCACAGTTTTTTGGGTCTCCTTTTTGGTTTTGAGAAAATCTTTTTTTGCTTTGCCACTCATTTTCTTGCCCTGTTACATGGTCAACATTCCAGCCTTGACTTTTTGGTTTTTTTTGCTAAATTTGGGTTTTATTTGGGAGAAAGAAACATGTGGTGCCACAAGCAAAGGGGAAAAGTATAAGGAGATACCCAGGAACTGCAGAATTACCAACTGAAACGGCCAAAATAAGCTGTACCTTGGTGGCTTTTGGTGCAAAGTGAGGGATTATAATTTAATAGTGGGAAAAAATAGTTGCTGCTGGGTTGGTGTTTTCATGTGAGTTTGCAATGCCAGGGAACAAGTGTTGGCTGGTGGCATCCCAGAAAACTTCCTTGATGCAACACAGTGTGTCCCGTGGGGATTTCTCTCTCTTCTGGGGGGGTTGGGGCAAATGAAATTTGGGGTTACACATTCCCACCAGAAATAACTGCAGCCAACCCAAAATAACCCCAGGCAGTACTTGGGGTTCTCCCCAGGAAGGAGGCAGGTGGTGGGGGATTTTTAGGGCTTTTCAGGGTTTTTTTATAATAGTGAAGAGGAAAGTCATTTTTAGCAGCACAGCTTCAAGTGCTGCAGAGTTTGAAGCTCCCAACCTGTGTGTTTCAGCACAGGGAGGGAAAAGCCCCCCTGGCCCCCAAAGTTTTTATGTCTTATTTTGGTTTCTTGAAAGCACCAAACCACTTAATCACTGATCTAAAAGAACGCCCCAACCCCAACCCCCTGTCCTCTCTCTATTTTCTAATAGTCTCCAGAAATGGACTTATTATCCCTTTGCCGCTTTATGGTAGCATTCCTTATGATCAAAATTAGCAAGACACTTGCATAAAAGAGGACAATAATTGCTCCACGAGCATCTCGTTTGTAATTTATTAGTTTCTATTATTGCGCGTCGCCACGGCAACCGCTCGCATCCCGGGTGATGAGAGAGATGTGAGATACCAGCCAGCGGAGCTCCTGGTCCCAGCAAATGGAGATGCACGTTTTTTTATCAGTAATTTTCATGAAAATAATAAGTGAGGGAGTTAATGAGATGGAAAGCTGTCCTGTGGCTATTGTGGTTTGGGTTTTACCTCCCCCTTTTTTTTTCTTTTTTCTTTTTTTTTTTTTTAAGTGTTGATCTAATTAGAATGCATCGGTCAGGAAAAGTAATGAGGATTTAGTGCCTCACAAAGAGGTGGGGATCGTATCAGAAAATTAGCACGAGTCTTTGGAAAATAATCAGGCCCGTGGAGAGGTGCCAAGTACCTCTGATTCCTGCAAACCCAGAGCTTCCCTCCTGGGCGAGACTTGAAAGTTGAGAAATTCAAGTGAGGGTTTGGAGGAGCTACTGTAGAAATGGGGACCCAACCTAGAGGGGAAACCATCACTCGGTGGCAAGGGGATTTTCAGCAGGCAACGGGAGATGAAATATTCAGTGATAGACCAGAAGGAGGTACCAACTTAGCTGGTCATTGGATGAAGACGTCGTACCAGTGATGATCCAATGGCAATTTCTTTTTAATTATGCAACTAAGCAATACCAAGTGCCTGAGTGCTTGAACTCACTGAGTTTTCATGGATAAGGCTTAAAAAAAAAGAAAAAACTGGAAGTACTCTGCATCCATCAATTGAGCTTTAAGGGCTGAAAAATCACGGGATTGGTGGTTAAAAGATGACAAGTGGAATGATTTTGTGTATTGTCAACCTCTTAATCTCATGCTGAAGGCAGGTAAACTGAGGGGATGCTAATTTAGGAGTAGTTTCTTTTTAAATCTATGTAATGGAAATTAAGTAATGGAGCAGCTAGGGTGTGCTAGAGCCCAGCAGCCAAGCCAGCCTGGGCTGCAGCAGGAGCAGTGTGGGCAGGAGATGGAGAGAAGGGATCCTGCTGCTCTGCTATGGAGCCCTCAGCACAGCAGGGCCATGGAGCTGCTGGAGCAGGGCCAGAGGAGATGCTCAGGAGCTGGAGCAGCTCTGCTCCCAGGACAGGCTGAGGGAGCTGGGATTGTTCAGCTGGAGAAGAGAAGCTCCAGGGAGAACTTAGAGCACCTTCCAGTGCCTGAAGAGAGCTGCTCCAAAGCCTGGAGAGGGGCTGTTTCCAAAGGCCTGGAGTGAAAGGCCAAAGGGGCAGTGGTTTGGAAGGAGACAGGAGTGGATTGAGATGAGAACTAAGGAAGAAGTTCTTTCCCAGCAGAGTGGTGGACACTGGAGGAGGTTGCTTAGGGAGGTGGTGGAGGCCCCATCCCTGGAGACATCCCAGGTGGGGTTGAGGAGGCTCTGAGCACCCTGCTGTAGTTGAGATGTCCCTGCACTCAGCAGGAGTTGGGCTGGATGAGCTCTGGAGCTCCCTTCCAACCATGATATTTCTAGGATTCCATGAAATATCACTAATATCAATGAATGAGGTTTCTCAGAAAAAAAAAAAAAAAGACTTTCTCAGGGTCAGGGTTGGGCATCAATCATTTTATGAGGAAAGAGAAATATTTCATTTTTTTAAGAAGTTTTTTACCATGGGACATCCTGCTTAAAAATAATCAGTGATACACAGTAACAAGGATGCGAAGGGAAAGTGAGAAAACAACAACCTGAGCTGTCCAGATGTCACTGGGGGAGAATGGTAGTTGGGGTTCCCAGGTGGACCCAAAAAGGATGGCCTTTGGCTTGGTGTGATTTTTACTTCCCCAGAGTGACAGATGCAAGAATATCTGGAAATGCAAAAATGCCTGGAGGCAAAGGAATTATGAGAGGGCACCCAAACAGATGTTATGACTGTTACTGAAATCTTTTCTTGTTGCCAAGTCTGGAGATGACTCCTGTCAGTGGCCTTGTTCAGGTGAAAAAGTTGTTTAGGTTTTTTTTTTTCCTAACTAGTTTCAGGTTTCCTCTCTGAACCTTTGTCACCTTATTGAAATTTTTCTTCCCTTTTTTCTCCATCACTTTCTCAGTCTGTCCTTTGCTTTGTTTTGTGGAGGAGTTTTAGTCTCTTTGTGCTGCAAGTCATAGAATCATAGAACTGCCAGGGTTGGAAGGGACCTTAAATCTCATCCAGTTCCAACCCCCTGCCATAGCAGGGACCCCTCCCACTAGAGCAGGTTGCTCAGTGCCCCATCCAGCCTGGCCTGAGAAACTGCCAAGGATGGGGCTGCCCCCTCCTCTCTGGGCACCCTGGGCCAGGCTGTCACCCCCTCCTGGGGAAGAAGAAATTCTTCCTGATGGCTGAGCTGAATCCACCCAGCTCTGGTTTTGGTCCACCAAGCAATTGCCCTTCTTCCATTTTTTTCTTGTTTTGTTTTGTTTTGTTTTCATTTGGCTTCGTTCATCCTCCTTGATTCCTCATCAGACCTTTTTTAACTCCCTCCTTTAATTTAATGATTTGGGGTTTTTTTGAGTTTTTCTGGCAGGGATGAGGATTGGAAGTGCTTGTTGCATGGGGGAGAGGAGTGTGTTTGGGGGAATGGATAAAGCTGATTTAACTCAACACTTAAAGTGAATCAGTTCAGCTTTTCTTCAGTGTAGAATGACAGCATTGTTAAGGTTGGAAAAGACCTCCAGCTCATCAAGTCCAACCATCTACCATGACCACTAAACCATGTCCTGAAGTGCCACATTTTTTTTAACACCTCTAGGGATGGTGACTCCCCCCCTTCCCTGGACAGCCAGTTCCAAGGTCTCACCGCACTCAGTATAGAAATTATTCCTAATGTCCAACCTAAACCTCCCCTAGAGCAACTGAAGCCCATTACCTCTCATCCTATCACTAAAGACCAACACCCACCTCACCACAACCTCCTTTCAGGTACCTGTAGGTAGCAATAAAGTCACACCTCAGCCTCCTTCAGAATGAACATGTTCCTCAGATGCTCTTCAAAAGGACATGTTATCTAGAATCACCTCAAAGTGACCCTCACTGCTCTTCAGCTGACTTCACTAGGAAGAAATCAAGAACAAGAGGCAATGGGAGTCAGTTGGAGCACAAGAGGTTTAGGGTCAACACAAGGAAAAACTTTTTCACAGTGAGGATGGCAGAGCCTGGAAGGGGCTGCCCAGGGAGGTTGTGGAGTCTCCTGCTCTGGAGATACTCCAAACCCACCTGGATCTGTCCCTGTGTGACCTGCTCTAGGTGACCCTGCTCTGGAGGGGGTGCTGGAGTAGATGATCTTTTATGTTCTTTCCAGCCCCTAACATTCTGTGATTCTATGAAAAGCTCCACTTCAAAACCAGCTGCACTGGGAGCCACAGAACTGCCAGGGATCTTTAAAATGGATTAAGTCTTGCATTTTTCAGCTCTCATTTCTAGTGAGAATTGCAGCAGATTGGCAGTGCTTAAATGGGCATTTCCAGGATATCTTTCCTTCTTCTTGAGTTCCTCCTCCAACTTGATGGTGTTTGGAGGCCGACAATGGGTTGGACTGACTCAATGCATCTCTTCTCTGTACAGATCTTGATTTATCTGAGTTTGCCCTGTGGACAATCACAGATTTCAGTTATTTAAAGCCAAAATTTTTGTCACCTCCTTCCTTCTACCCATCCATCCATGAAAGGGTCTTATGAATGTGGCCCCTCTGCTCCCAGGGCTCTGGGGAGACCCCCCTGCAGGGCTGGGCCCAGCTCTGGATCCTCAGCACAGCAGAGGCAGGGAGCTGCTGGAGCAGGGCCAGAGGAGCCCCAGCAATGCTGGGGGGGCTGGAACCCTCTGCTGGGATAGACTGGGAGAGCTGGGGGGGTTCAGCCTGCACAGAAGGAGGCTCCAGAGAGACCTTCTGGGTCTCTGCTTCAAGGGCCCTGTCAGAAAGATGGGGATGGACTTCTGAGCAGGGCCTGTTGGGACAGGAGAAGGGGGGATGGTTTGAACTAAAAGAGGGAGATTTAGAGCAGAGAGCAGGAGAAATTGTTGGTGCTGAGGGTGGTGAGAGCCTGGCCCAGGCTGCCCAGAGAGGTGGTGGCTGCCCCATCCCTGGCACCATCCCAGGGGAGGTTGGTTAGCAGGGCTCTGAGCACCCTGCTCTGGCTGCAGATGTCCCTGCTCCCTGCAGGGGTTTGGACAGGGTGAGCTTGAAAGGTCCTTCCCACACAAGCCAGCCTGGGAGTCTCTGATTCTATGAATCTTACATGAGTTTGAGCTTGGCCAGCTCTTTGTCAGCTACCTCATGGGTTTATTTTTTCTCCAGTAAACTTCAATTTCCCCAGCCTCACCTGAGCATAAATGAATTTCACAAAGTTAGGCTGAGGCAGAGTTTTTTATGCTCATGTGCCATGCAGAAATAAATCTGTGTCACAAAGCACATGGGGAAGGACACCAGCTCAAGTAATGCTGGTTTTTATCACTTATTTACTTGGGTGCTTATCTTTGCCAGTTGTCTCATTGTAAGAAAGGGTTTGGGGTTTTTTTGTGCAGTTCACTGTGTACCAATATTTTTCTTAGCTAAATTCAGAGAAATCCTGTTCTGCCCTAGAGCTGTGGAAGGTCAGTGCTGAGAAGTGGATCTGCAGAGACACCTAGTGCTGACTTTTTATGTTTTAACACTTAAGTTTTGCAATTGCTGGAAATGTTTCAGTTTAGAGTCTTTAAATATAAAATCTCTTCCACTGCAGCAAAATCATGAGTGAGACATCACTTGGCTGGCATTTGTGATCCAAGGCAATCCGTGTGCAAAATATGTATTTTAGATCTTTTTGGAGAATCTCTATTTTAAGGCAGTGCCTCCCCTTCCATTGGGTGCCCTTAGGTTGACAGTGCCATTGCAGAAGCTCTGTGAATTTCTTTTATGTCTTTTTTTTTCCCCTCACAGTTACCAATTTTCTGCCTTTTTCAACACCACTGAGTTGGTGTTTTGGGAATTTTCCTTTATACCACCAAAAAACCCAGCAATTTTGGTCATCATAAAATGCTGTTGAAAATGTCTTTGACTGCTGTATCTGGAAAGGAATGCTTTTTCCTGCTAATTTTTCAATATCCCAAATTATTTCTTCCCAATGCACTCTCAAAAATGGTCTCCTGGATGCTCCTCTTTGGTAGAAAAGGTGTAAAAATAAGACATGAAAGGAAAGCTGGATGTCTTCAGGCTGGTTCAAACCTTGGTCACCTCTGACCATATCTGACTTGCTTTTTTAAGTTCTCCAATGTCCATATATGGTTTTATATTATTATTTTGCATGTTTTTGTTAGTCAGCTACTTAGCAAAAGTCAAGTCCAGGTACCTGCAAAGGGATGGGTTTTTGTTTTCTCTATGCCCAGAAATCCTCTTCTTTTTTTTTTTTTTTTTCCCATATGAAAATAATTTCTCTCAAAAGACTGAAGCTGGGAAAGGGTTATTAAAAAGAAAATGCAAGTCTTTTATGGTCATATTTGCATCTTTACATCTTTTCATCTTTTTTAATCATTTAAACTTTTAAACTAATTCATCTACAAAAGGGAATGTCCAGGAGGGTGCACAGAGAACCCACGTAGTCTCTTGATTCAATTTTATTGAGCTGTGCCTTCAAATCACCACCTCTGTAATTTTCTTCTTGCAATGGGATCTCATCCCGAGGGACCTGGACAACCTGGAGAAGTGGGCCCTGGTGAACAAGACCAAGTTTAGGTTCCTGCACCTGGGTTAGAACGATTCTTATCAACACAGGCTGGGGATGAGGGGACAGAGCAGCCCTGCAGGAAAGGACTTGAAGTGCTGAGAGAGGAGCAGCTGGAATGAGCAGCCAGGCTGTGCTGGAGCCCAGCAGCCAAGCCAGCCTGGGCTGCAGCAGGAGCAGTGTGGGCAGAGGTAGAGAGAGGGGATCCTGCTGCTCTGCTCTGGAGCCCTGTGTCCAGCTCTGGAGCCCTCAGCACAGCAGGGCCATGGAGCTGCTGGAGCAGGGCCAGAGGAGATGCTCAGGGTCTGGAACAGCTCTGCTCTCAGGACAGGCTGAGGGAGCTGGGATTGTTCAGCCTGGAGAAGAGGTGGTAGCAAGGTTGGTCTTGTTCTCTTCTCCCAGTGTATTAATGATAGAACAAGAGGAAATGTCCTCAAATTGCAGCAGGGGAGGTTTAGATTGGATATTAGCAAGAAATTCTTTATGGAGAGTGTGGTGAGGCCCTGGAACAGGCTGCTCAGATAGGAGTTGGAGTCACCATCACAGGAGGGGTTTAAAAACCAAGTAGATGTAGGACTTGAGGCTGTGGGCTGGTGGTTAGATGTTGGGATGAAGGTTGGACTTGATGATTCTAGAGGTCCTTTCCAACCATAATGATTCCATAGGAGAAGACTCCAGGGAGACCTTCCAGCACCTTCCAGTACCTGCAGGGGGCTGACAAGTGATCTGGAGAGGGCCTATTTACAAGAGCTTGTTGCAACAGGATGAGGGGCAGGGGCTTTAAACTAGGAAAGGTAGATTTATACTGGATGTTGGGAGAAGTTCTTTACTGTGAGGGTCGTGGAGCCCTGGGACAGGCTGCCCAGGGAGACGGGGAAGGCCCTGTCCCTGCAGACACTGAAGGTGATGCTTGGTGAGGGTTGGTGAGTCCTGGTGAGGTCTATGATGCTTCTTCCATCCCAACCACGTTGGTGTTGTCGTTACCTGTGTCACTAGTTCAGAAAAAGTTTCTTTTCTTAAACCAAGTAAGAGGTTTCTTGAAGAAAATCAAGAAATTGAATAAAAAAAAAATCTCCTCTGTCAGCATTTGTTCAACTGCTGAGAACCAGCTGGACCCCAGGGAAGCAACACAGAATGGGAAAATGGGTAGAAAAGGGGGCAAAATAGTTTTGATTGCAGTTTTATTTCCCTTAGAGCTGGATGGCTTAGAGCTATGTAGTTATTTTGGGCTTATTTGGAAATTATTTCTTTTTTTTAAGTTCTTTTTTTTTTTAAGTTAATTCATTTTTTAACTTAATTTTAAAGTATTATTTGAAAACCCTGCCCATCTGGGATGCTGTGGTACATCACATGTATTGCCCAATTGCAGCATCCTCCCCTCCCCAAAATATTGCCTTAAATATTCAAATCATCATTTGATTTGGTCTTTTTCCAATTGCTGCTCACATGCAGGAGCTGCTTCAGAGCTGGGGCTGATAATAAGATGACAGCTTGTGACTAAAAAAACAGAATCAAACAAACAAAAAAAACACCATTTTCTTCAAGGAATTAGCTTAAAGCTGTAAGGAATGATACCAAACAGTGTTATTTTATAGTGTGCAATATAATATATAATATACAAT
>VYZU01083821.1:0-74130 GCA_013401355.1 Ceyx cyanopectus | reverse complement strand
TTTTTTCTTTGTTTTTTTTTTTTTTTAGAAACATTTTCTATCTCTGTGGGCCATGGAGATTCCAATTTGCTTCGAGTGAAACCTGTGAATCAAAAGACTGACCTTTTTGTGTGTGACAGTGAGTGGACCATGAACGAAGCAAACGTGGCCTGCAGGCACCTTGGCTTTGAATCGTAAGCTTGGGGAATTTATCTCTGGGGAGCTGAAAAAGCAGCAATGCTGATGTGTCAGTCACAGTTAGACACAAAACTCATTAACTTCTTGGCTACAGTAATTCTGATAAAGCTTCTTAAACTGACATGTGAGTGGGAAAAGCCCAAATGTCTATTTTTTTTAGTTCTACTGCAGTTTACAACTACACAAGCAGAATTGTTTTCCTTTCCAAACCAAGCTGCAGACCATGCACTGGTTTTACCTGCAACCCCATTGTACAGCTCCCTAGTTATTTATCTATTCAATTATTTCTTTAAGGGAGGGGACACACAGATTGTTAGGAGGATATTGCTCAGGTAAAGCCAAGGGGGATTAAATTTCTTAATCCCAGCCTTGCAGTGGCCTGAGCTTCCTCAACAAGCTTTGCTTTTGGTGACACCAGGGATTCCTGAGCCCAAGTGGGATGGTTTCCAAAATATTGCTCCCCTCTGACCACACAGAGAGATCTGAACTCACAAGTTTTGCTATGAAAAGAGATTNTTAAAATAATGCATATAATCTGCTGTGCTGAGCTTCAGCTGATGTTTAGAGGATAAAGTTTGTGGGAGACCAGTAAGAGTGAAGATCACACCAGGTGAATGACCTAAAAAGAGAAAAAAAATAGTTCAGAAAGACTGAGAAAGATGAGACAAGGGAATAAACCCTGTAAATGACACTTTACAGCGTGGTGCTACTAGGAAAAGGCTTATGAATGAACACTCTGTTGAAGTCAGTAAAGGGCTCTGCACAACTCTGGGTGCAGTTTCTTGTTCTTCCTTTTATTTTCTTTTCTGCCTTGCAGAATACAACTTCTCATGCTGAAAAAAACCAGTCTGAGCAGGTTGAGCCTGTCCAGCCAGCCAAGCAAGACACTCACCTCATAAGAGAGTGCTTGAGCAAGCAATTCACACACAAGTCCTGTCAGAAAGTTTTCTGTCACCCCTGGGAACGGTGTGTGGAGGGAAAATGCCTCTGTAAGCTTCCCTACCAGTGCCCAAAGATCGGGTCTGCAGTTTGCTCCACCAATGGAAGGAATTTCCACACCTACTGCCAGCTGAAGAGCTACGAGTGCCAACGGCCCGAAGCCAAGTTCCTGCAGAAGGGCAGATGCTCAGCTGGAGGTATGAACACCTTGCTCACAATGGTTCTCTCAGACACCTCTGGCCAAAGAGATGCTCAGAAAGCCTGTTTGTCCTTGCACTAGGGTGAACGGTGAAAGAGACAATGAGAAGTTATTGAAAACAGGCAGCATCTGTTGTTTTCCACAACAGTTCAGTGACTGACAGGCCCAGGTCATGCTGCTGCTAGGTTGCTCCCGTCAGAAAGAGAAGAAACACACACAGGAAAGATGCTGAAGGTCAGCTGCACCTAAGTGCAGGGAGAAATGGCTCCTGCTCACCACACAGGGGGCCTCTTCCAGCAGGAGCAGTTGGTTTTCCAGCTCCTCCTCCAGCTTCTCCCTCCACATGGCAGAAGCAGCAAGAGGGATCCAGGACTCTCCAGCAGCAGCTCAGCCCATTCAATTCTTCCCATTCCTGCCCCACTCTCCACACAGCTCCCCTGTGAATAGCAGAAGTTTTGCTACACAGGGGACAGCAGCAGTGTTTGGGAATCTCTCCTTATCTAAAGTCCTCTAATGCAAATAATTCTACCAAGTAATGTCCAGGTACTCTTATGTGGTAGGAACCATTACCCTCATTTCTCTGGAATCTGGTATCTTTGGAACAAGTGGCAGTCTCAAAGCCATGGAGTCAGTGCTCAGAAAAATCAGGAATGATTCTTGCAGCTTGATTCCCAAACAATATGTTTGTTCCATAGGGACTTTGCCAATACAAAAACAGTCCTGGAATCCTGATTTGTTTCTGTGCTGCCTCTCCACTAGACACATATATATATATATAATTATTATATCTCNATGGAGATTCCAATTTGCTTCGAGTGAAACCTGTGAATCAAAAGACTGACCTTTTTGTGTGTGACAGTGAGTGGACCATGAACGAAGCAAACGTGGCCTGCAGGCACCTTGGCTTTGAATCGTAAGCTTGGGGAATTTATCTCTGGGGAGCTGAAAAAGCAGCAATGCTGATGTGTCAGTCAAAGTTAGACACAAAACTCATTAACTTCTTGGCTACAGTAATTCTGATAAAGCTTCTTAAACTGACATGTGAGTGGGAAAAGCCCAAATGTCTATTTTTTTTAGTTCTACTGCAGTTTACAACTACACAAGCAGAATTGTTTTCCTTTCCAAACCAAGCTGCAGACCATGCACTGGTTTTACCTGCAACCCCATTGTACAGCTCCCTAGTTATTTATCTATTCAATTATTTCTTTAAGGGAGGGGACACACAGATTGTTAGGAGGATATTGCTCAGGTAAAGCCAAGGGGGATTAAATTTCTTAATCCCAGCCTTGCAGTGGCCTGAGCTTCCTCAACAAGCTTTGCTTTTGGTGACACCAGGGATTCCTGAGCCCAAGTGGGATGGTTTCCAAAATATTGCTCCCCTCTGACCACACAGAGAGATCTGAACTCACAAGTTTTGCTATGAAAAGAGATTTTTCTATCCAGCATGACACACAGTAACTGTCACATATGGATTTAGGGACTGTCACAGAGCTACATACGGATTTAGGGACAGTTCTGCTCTGCAATCTGCAAACATCAACACTTGGTTTTTCTTTTTCCAAAGAAAACATCTCATATTTACCCCTGGCCAATTCCATGGGAATTCTGCTCTTCTCAGCCATGACCACAATTCTTGAACACCGAGGAAAATCATATCAAGTCTAAGCAATAAAAGCAGTGGCCAAACCCTTGTGAAATGATATAATTTGTTATTATTATTTGTATCTTCACAGAGGTGCTGAATATTACCAAGCCAATTCCAGCAGCACAGAATCTCCCTTAAATTCCTTGCACTGTCTGCAAATAACTTGCAGGGGTCTAGAGACAAGCCTTGCTGAATGTCACATAGAGATGAAATCAAGAGATAGTCATGACGGATTTGTTAGCCTCCAGTGCCATGAAAATCTCAGAGGTTTGTAAGTTTCTTAGTTTCGTATCTATTTGAGCTTCTTACATTTTATTTTAAATAATTAGGACCCAGTTTGAACTCTCAGCCACAGCAAACATGCACTCAGACATTTGATTTATCTTTGTTGTTAAATAATCCTTTTGCAGACTTTCAAGACAATTGAACCAGTCTGGAGTTCAGGAGTTTGGAAAATCACTGCTGCTCCTAAAGTATTTTTACAGTTATTTTCCAAAAGTCAGTATATTTCACCCATGGTTTGTTGTTTGCCCAGCCTTTCTCAAAGGTACCAAGGTATATCCATTAAGTTTTGTCTCTCCAGGGTTATGTGGTGAGGAGACAGGTGTCAATCTTTCTTATGCCACAAAAGCAGGAGCTCACAGACTCCTGATGACCTCCTTCTAGAGGAGAAACATCCACCATCTTAACCCCTCCAATCACAGGGGGGTTGAACTGATCATTTCTGGGTTAGTCCTTCTCTAGAACTGAAGTTCCCTTCTGCCAGGCTACTGCAAGTTGGAGGAGGAAAACAAGCAGTTGCACTGAAAGCCTGAGGAGAAGGCAATTAAAACCCTTTAAAACAGATTCCTATTTACATTACTGGCCCCCAGAATGGCTACTATTGATGGGCTAAAGTGCTGAGGGAACAAAACACAGCAGCAGAGTATTTGTGTGGGCAGAAGCTGCAGAGATTTCCACACTAACTCCATTTCCATGGTGTGTGCAGCTTGTTCAGCCAGCGAGTTTCACTGTGTCAACAAGAAGTGCATTCCCCTGACTAAAACCTGTGATGGAATCAATGACTGTGGAGACCTAAGTGATGAACTCTGCTGCAGAGGTAACAATTTCCTTTCTCTGATGTTTCCAACCTGTTTTGTCAGAAAAGCAGGCTCAAGGAATTTTTACAGTGATGGAATAGCTTAAGTCTTTTTTTTTCTTCTCAGTAAGTCACTGCATTAAAGCTATCAAACCACAGTTTGAAAGTGAAAAAAAAAAAAGCAAGCATGAGATATGTTTTTTAAGCAGACAAGACTCTGGATTTTCTCAGAGGACACAGAAATACAATGAGATGATTCAGGAGGCTGTTATACATTGATATAAAAATAAATGATAATTAGAATGAAAATATATTTTTAGTTGGGAAAAATCAATAGTAATTAAACAAAGACACTGCTTTTCCAATGAACTATCTTTAAACCAAAGTAAGATCTCTCCTAATTTTATTGCTAATGCAAGATTATCCATAGAATATGTGTTGCATTTCTTGATGAACTGTCATTCTTTCAGCATCTGCAATTCCAGATGTAACAATCTTGATTAGAAACAAGGGCTGGATCTAGTTATGACCTCAAGGCAGGAGAATACTTTGAGAAGTTGGGTTTCAGATGCCAAATGGTAATGTGGGTTACAAATGCCATCACCATCCCTAAATAAAACCTAATTTTGTAGTCTTTTGATTGTCAGTAAATTTAATCTGATCATCACAGAAACACAGGCATTTAAATAATAATAATAAATACCTGTGTTTTCCTATATTTAGAAGACTTTTATTCAGATTCCATTGGAGCAAAATGGTGCTGTTTCAGATGTATGAGCTGAACAAGTTTCCTGGGCATTAAAGAAGTTATTTCAACTGAGTTCAGATCTTTGGATTATTTTGGGTTATGTGGATACTTTTAAAAAACTATTAAAGATTCTGTTAATGCCACATATTCTTAAATAGTAAATGGATATAAGATTATAAAGTAGCTCAAGAAGCCAGTGCCATGGGATTGCTTTTGTTAATATGTAATGTGCTCATGAGAATTAAAGGAAGAGGGTTCTCATGTTTACAATAATATTGCATCCAGAATTTTAGAAGAAATAAGTTTTTAAACACAGTATCTTCAAAATAGGCCTCTTAATTCCTAGCCCTTCCTTTAGCTGATTCAATCAGGTTTCCTGTGCTGAATCACAGGATGCTGGGATTTTCATGGGGTTTTCTCCTGTGTTGCAGAGTGCAGAGGCAACAGCTTCCACTGTCACTCGGATGTCTGTATTCCAAACAAGAATGTCTGTAACCAAGAAGCTGACTGCCTGACAGGAGAGGATGAAGCTCGAGTTCTCTGTGCAGGTTTCCTTCTGAAAAGTGGTTTTGGTTCTTTCTGTTCATTCTGCTCAGTTGTAACTAGATTCTACACTATCTGGATGATTACATTACTCAGCAGATTAGCAGAACTAAAATGCATGCCAGCATCTGCCTCCCCAATGTCACTTTATGCAGAGTAGGAAGAAAAGGTTATGTAGTTTTCCTCCCTTTCCTTCTAGAAAAGCAAGAAAACTAAAGGCAAGAATAAATAGATGCCACAAGGCAGATTATGTTTTGCTTACATGGCCAACTATCAAACTGGTAACCCCTGGTAGTGAAGAAAGCAGGGACAGGGCCCACAGGAATATTTTCCTCACAGATGAGGAATTCAACTAGTCAGTCAAGACAACAATTCTTCTGTGCTGTTCCCCTCACTATTCAAAAGATTTTGTTTTGAAATCAAAATGTTCTTCCTTGCTCTGATAAGAGACAAAGTCTAAAGCCAAAAGGTAAACACTGTTGGTAATTAGTAATTGGTAAACTGAACTCCAAATGTAAACATTCCTGTTAGGAACATGAGGACAGAGCCAACCCTCAACCTCCATTTAGGAACTGCATTCAATGGGCATTTTGTTTGAATTAAAGCTGACAAAATAGATGCAGGAAGCATTTAATTTACCTGTCATGTTGAATCCCCTCCCTCACCCTGTTAAAGAGGTGCACAGTACCATCTCAACTGGAAATAAATACATAACAACTAAATCCTGTTACCTAATGCTCTTTGGGCTTTAGAAACCTCCAGGAGGTTGATAGGGCAGAAGAGGAATTTCTGTTTCCTGGTGGAGGAGAATGGATCTGATTGTAGAGATCAAAAACCAAAAAAAAGGCCATTTCTCAGGGTTCTCCTGAAGGATGGAAAGCAGAGTAGGTGTCATGTAGGTAGCAGTGAGGATCTGATGGGTGTAGGTCATCTGTAGGCTGAGGCAGCCAGAGGGTGCCTAGTAGGAAGGGAAAGAGCAGGCATCATGCTGTGGCACATGGAATGGTGTGTCCTTCTGCATTTGAAATGTCTGCCATGATTTTGGCACACAAATATATATTCAAGTAAAAGAACAATTTGATTTTTTTGCCAATGTTTTTAGTATTTTGTTTTTCTATTACAGGCAAAGACAAAGGTGCTGAAAATCACAGTATGGATGAAGGTGAGTGTAACTAACGTTCCAGCTACACCACCATACCCTCTTTTTAGTGACTGCCTAACTGCCAGTTAGCTGGCCAGATCCAGAACACTCAGATATTTGGACTTTGGGGTTTAGTGATATTCACCCAGGGGCTTGTTGTTTGTTTAGCTTTCCACTAAATTAAAAAAATGCCACCATAATTAACCCTGGCTGAGGCCTCACACCTGCATGTTTGGGCAGCTGGTTGAGGTAAACTCTTGGAAAATCAAGAGCAACTGCTTTAAAATGATAAAGATATACAAATTATAAACACATAGAAGTATTTTAAAGTTATTGCTGCTTTGCAAGCAGCAGTGGAAATGAGATGATACTAAAGCACAATTGGTAAAGCAAAACCAGATGGTTATAATTTTGTGGTATTTGCTTTCCTGCTACTTCAGCTCCTGGGATATTCACAGCACTCCAGAAGTTTTGAGATAAAGCTGCCTCCAAATAGAATGGCTGAGTTCTGAGACACACTTTCTCTTTTTGTTAAAGAAAGAAAACTGATCAAGACTGTTCTCCCCCAAGTACACTGTGGTTTTACCAATAACACACTAACTCGTCGGAAAAGAATCATAGGTGGAAAGGTGGCAAAAAAGGTAAAAAAAAGCCTTCCCAGGTATGAGCTCATTCAGCATCAATTTAAATAGCAATACTGTCCTGTTAAAGTGTACAGAGCAAATACATCAGTGACAACATTAATTTGAGGGTTTGCAGCAGTAGTGGCCCTGCACTAAACAGCAGTAAAAAGAATTGCCATTTATAAAGTAAAAGATTGGGATGCAAAATGGAGCATTAGAGCAGCAGTACCCATTGAACATGAAACAGCAAAGAATTAACAGTATAGCTAGAAATAACAACTGAGAAAATGGAATTTAAAGGTGTGCCTCTCAAACACAACACAGAGCAAAATGCCAGGTCAGATTCTATGTCTGTTTCTCTGGCTACAAGGGGTTTCCTCACAGAAAGCTGAAGGGAAGGAGCCATCACAGCAACAAGATTGAGTAAAATCACTGCAGTTTAGATTATGTCACTTTCATATTAGATGGAGCCTAATTCACAATGTCCAGCTAGCAGATTTCTTATTTAAGATCAGGTATAGGAAAGGAGACAAGGTGATACCAAGAAGTCTGTTTCCCTCTATGCACTAAAAAGAATACAATTATTGTGACTTGACATTATTTGGGTGGGGTTTTGTTTACACAGGGTGATTTCCCCTGGCAAGTGGCAATTAAAGACACCAGCAATGAAGGTTCAACAGTGTACTGTGGAGGGGTTTATATTGGTGGCTGCTGGGTTCTGACTGCTGCTCACTGTGTCAGGTAAAACCAACCAACTGGGGAATTCATCTTCCAAGTCAGAAGGGTTGATTTTGGCATTATTGCCCTTTGTAGCTACCTGTTTGCTAATTACTGCTTGGCTATTGAGTAAAACAATGTAGAACACTGACTCACCCACACTAATGATGGAGCAGACTCAGATAAAGGAGAATAATTTGGCAGTGAACAGAGAGATGACAAAGCAAAGCTGAGTTTGAAGGGGCAGATCAGAGAGCAGCCAGGCAGGACAGGGTCACAGTAACCACTTTGCCTGGAAGGGAGATAAAAGGGACCTCCTCTCTTCCCCATCTCTACCTTGGGAAAGCCCAGGATGTTTCCTGAGAATGCCCCTGGGGTCACCTATTCCCCAGAAGCAGCAAGAGCAGAGAGGGATGATCTGCCAGTCCCACCATCCCACCCACATCTGCTCACTCCTTTCACTTGACATCAGAGATGCCTGGATACCTGATTTATCAGCACTGCACACAGAGGCTGACATGAACTATTTTTTTCAGTGTTATTTTCAGCATTCTGTAGTGTCATTTGCTACCCTTCAGAAAAACCTGAACAACAACCCCTCTGGATCTGTTCCTGGGTCACCCTGCTCTGACAGGGGGGTTGGACTCAATCTCCAGAGGTCCCTTCCAACTCCTACCATTCCATGAAGTCCAGAAAGAAACTCCATGTGTAGAATATGAATTTTTATTCTAGAGAAACATGGATAAAATGCAGAACTTGATGGCCAGTTGAAATGTACAGTGCTTATATTCTCACCACAACTTTTCTTTTCCTGTTGTTGTTTTTTCCAGGGCAAACAGAGCTCACCTGTACCGTGTGTGGATTGCTCTGCTCCATACCATAGAGCATGATGAAGAAACTGATACTTTCAGACTAAAACAACTCATCATCCACGAAGATTATAATGCCTCCAGCTATGAAAATGACATTGCTCTGCTGGAGCTGAGGGGCTCTGGGACAGGAGAATGCTCTCTGAAACACAGCACCCCTGCCTGCATCCCCTGGTCCAACTATATGTTCAAGACTGGGGACAGATGTCAGGTTTCTGGATGGGGACTGGAGAAAGGTATTGGTTGTGGTGCTCACCCCAGGGATGTATTTCTACCACTCATTTCCTAATTTGGGTGGGATTTAGACTGGCTGCAGAGACCTGGGAATGGTGCAAATGTAAAGTTTGGAATCACGAGGAAATGGACAGAAAACAAAACAGAATCTCTTAACCTTGTGAATAGATAATTCACCTTTACCTTCAGTATCTAGATCACTCATCCTAAAAAAACATGAGGGGTAACAAGGATGATGTGAGTGCCATCTCCATTCCATGGCAAACAATGGATCAGTCTCCCAGTGGCTGAAAACCTCAATATGGAAAACACAGGGAAAAAAAAAGTGAGGAAGACAAAGCAAGGGAAAGGGTGAAAAATCACAAAATGGAAGTACTGTATTTAACACTGGAATTCAGCCACTCTGCTTTTACTTTTAAATGTTTGGCCAATGTACTGCAGTTCCTGGGAGGTGTTAGTGGCAGTTTAAGGTTATAAACCATATGCCTTAAACATTCATAGCACTGAAGATTATAATCTGTAGATAAGCAAATATGCTACTTGTAATTTATTTTACGAAAAGAGCCTAATATGTAGAATTTAGAAAAGTCTGCTGTTTTCTTTTCTAGGCTACACCAAACAGTACATCCTCAAGTGGGGCAATGTGAATTTATTCCAGAACTGTTCTGAGCTGTACCCAGGACGATTTTTTGATCGCATGGCATGTGCAGGCAAGAGTCCCTTTTCTTACTCTCACTTCCATCCCAACAATCCCACTGGTTAGGAGCTCAAACACACTGTCTGGGAATCTTTTAGACTTGGGAAAGGCAATAACAGGTTGGTACAGTATCACCAGTAGTCTAGATGTAGTAGTCTACCCACCAAGTAACAAAAGGTATTGCTAAATATTATTTATTCAAGTTAGTTTCAATTGTTCTTTAAATCTAAAAGTAAAGGGAATATTTAAACTGCTACTAAACACACTACTTCATGAGAAAAGTAAAAAGCAGATATAAAAGCCAAATAATTTGTGATCAATTCAATATGAGCTTTCTAAAATACTGGCCTTGTCTACTGTGCAAGTTCCATAATTTACCTCCTTGATCTTCAGTGTGTTTCAAGGGATCATACTTCACCAGGAGGGAACAAGACAGGATTAGAACATCCCAAAAGGGGTATCTGGGGTTAGCTTCCCCTCCTTGATGCAAATACAAACTGAAGATAGATAGACAGATAAACAGACAGACAGACAGACAGACAGATAGATAGATAAACAGAATTTTGAGGCCTCTGCCTCTCTGTACAGCTGGAAATGGCCAATGGATTGTTGGCTGGAGAGGACACCAAAGGCATACACATGGTACAAGAGCTTTGCTTCCAGAGCAATCAGCCTACCAATAGTTTTACCTTTTTCCTCTCACTTTTGTTACCTTCCTGTGAACTACTTCCAACTAGGTAATAGGCAACAGACTGAATTTGCACAGGGTAAAACAAGAGTCACATCACTGACATGAAAGCAAATGAGGAGCACTTGGGCCAGCCACAAATACAGACAGGCCCCACACCTAAAAAGAAATGAGATGCAGCAGAGCTGATGTAAAGAAATGAGATGTAAAGGTTAGGAACCTCCTTTCCTGGTGACAAACATCTGTCAGGGAGTGACATGGATCTGGAAGACTTGAGCTGTGTTTTGGGTGCTTGTATATTAACTTACTTGTGCTTTTTTATTTCCTCTTTTGCTTCAGGTACCTATGATGGTTCCATAGACAGTTGCAAAGGGGATTCAGGAGGACCCCTGGTCTGTTTTGATGCAGAAAACCTGGCCTATGTCTGGGGTATTGTGAGCTGGGGTGAGAACTGTGGGGAGGCTGGTCACCCTGGAGTGTACACAAAAGTTGCCAGCTACTTTGACTGGATCAGTCGCCACGTGACGAGGAGTCTCATTTCACGTTATAACACCTGAAAACCACTCAGAAAATTCCTTATTTCCTTCTCACCACCAACACAAAAATGCTCCCTAGTCCTTTTTTTCCACAATCAGCAGCCACTAGCAACAATCAGCACAAATCTCTGCAGAATGGATGTTGAAAATTCACAAGTCTATCAATACCACAGTTTGACAGTCACACGAGTCCAAGTCTCTCACAAGAGCAGGGCAATTAAAATATCACCTTCTTATTGTTACTTTGGGGGTGTTTTTTCCCCACATTTCACATGGCATTTGTTTATTTAAAAAGCAGTGGTTGGAAAATGACTGCACTGGCAACATGTGAGCTTGACAGAAAGGACAGCAACCCGAGTGCTTGACAGAGCTTCCATCATCTCAAGGTGTAGGGCACCAGGAACCATCAGGGTGCTGTCCTGCTGCACAGTTGGTTCTTTAGCCTTACTGCAAAACCAGACTTCAGACCACCTGTTCAGGGGCAGATTGATGATGATCATGAGATTTGTTGGAATAATAACTCTGGTGTGTAGGATTTTTCAGCCACAAACCTCAGATGATTTTTCTCTAGTTAACAGACATCATCTAGCTTGGGGCAACTTTTCTAGCTGTATGTTTCAATAATTTCACCACAGCTGGTCACAAACAACAACAGAATGTTAAAACTTGAAGCTTCATCTTAAATAAAAAGCATCTTTGCTATCCTGAGTTTCCTCTGTGTGTATATAGATATATATAAATATATATATATTTCTGGTACTCAACAAACTATATATATTTCTGCAGGTAGGGTTTCCCAAGGGTATGTGTATACATATATATAGTGTGTGCATGGATAACAATATAAATAGATAAAGTCCAAGAAAGAAGATGCAGGGCCTGGTCCTGCTGTCTGCACTCAGGAGGTGTTCTGCTACTGCCTGAAGTGCCCCAGAACTGGATGGAGAGAAGGAGCCATCAACAAACCTGGAACAATTACACAGAAAATCTGTAATAAGTAAACAGAAAACCTTTCTGCTTCCACCAGTCCTCCTGGGGAAGTTCAGCCCACGAGGTAACCAACACAGTTCCAGTTCCTGCTCTAAGAAGACACCAGTCTCTACATAATGGTATCAGATTCAAGTGTGCACAGAAATTCATGAAAGCCCAAGGATTTGGTTTGTGGATTGGCACCCTCAGCATTAAACTGCCAAAATAACTTCAGGACCATCTCAGTCAATCCTATCAAACTGCTCAACTGCTGGAGAACACTTGGCTGTATTCTAATCTAATGTTTTTAAAATGCTTTCCTTTATTCCTCTCCATTGATCATCCTGTGGAATAAATGCCACTTGTTCACACAACACAGTTGTGGGGGTGATTTCTCCATAATTCACCCCCTCCTGCTTCAGGCAACACTTTCATTCAGTTTTCACTGATTTTTCTTTATCTCCCAGTCTTGTAAAAAACCCAAATCACCACAAATTTGTCTTGTGAACACCCTGTCAACCCTCAGTAACTAAAGTAAGGGTATGAATGGCTTCATATCCCCCCCACTCCCCTCCAACAACGGCTGGATTTAGGAAACCACTGAAGTCGATTCCTACAAAGGAATTATTTTGCTGAATCGAGGTCTGTCTGGGGAAAAGCTGGTCTGGTGTAGAAAGAGCTCCCTCTTTTGTTCGACTTCATTAACTTCATAAATAACCTTTTCCACCTGTATCTTCATTTAACTACAAATAATATTAAACGCTGAGGCCAAAAAGGAAACAAAGAAAGAGAGGAATATTTACCGCGTTATTCCTGTTGATCTGGAAGGCTCTTGGTTTTCTTTCCAGTTCCTGCTTTTCACAAAACAATTTATCCTGCACCCTTCCCAAAGTTCTGAGGGCTCCCACACCTCTTATAACAGAGGTTTCATTACTAATAATTCAAACAATTTCCACGTGGTTCCACCTGAGCTCATCTATGAAGCACCTAGGATNCACAAATACAGACAGGCCCCACACCTAAAAAGAAATGAGATGCAGCAGAGCTGATGTAAAGAAATGAGATGTAAAGGTTAGGAACCTCCTTTCCTGGTGACAAACATCTGTCAGGGAGTGACATGGATCTGGAAGACTTGAGCTGTGTTTTGGGTGCTTGTATATTAACTTACTTGTGCTTTTTTATTTCCTCTTTTGCTTCAGGTACCTATGATGGTTCCATAGACAGTTGCAAAGGGGATTCAGGAGGACCCCTGGTCTGTTTTGATGCAGAAAACCTGGCCTATGTCTGGGGTATTGTGAGCTGGGGTGAGAACTGTGGGGAGGCTGGTCACCCTGGAGTGTACACAAAAGTTGCCAGCTACTTTGACTGGATCAGTCGCCACGTGACGAGGAGTCTCATTTCACGTTATAACACCTGAAAACCACTCAGAAAATTCCTTATTTCCTTCTCACCACCAACACAAAAATGCTCCCTAGTCCTTTTTTTCCACAATCAGCAGCCACTAGCAACAATCAGCACAAATCTCTGCAGAATGGATGTTGAAAATTCACAAGTCTATCAATACCACAGTTTGACAGTCACACGAGTCCAAGTCTCTCACAAGAGCAGGGCAATTAAAATATCACCTTCTTATTGTTACTTTGGGGGTGTTTTTTCCCCACATTTCACATGGCATTTGTTTATTTAAAAAGCAGTGGTTGGAAAATGACTGCACTGGCAACATGTGAGCTTGACAGAAAGGACAGCAACCCGAGTGCTTGACAGAGCTTCCATCATCTCAAGGTGTAGGGCACCAGGAACCATCAGGGTGCTGTCCTGCTGCACAGTTGGTTCTTTAGCCTTACTGCAAAACCAGACTTCAGACCACCTGTTCAGGGGCAGATTGATGATGATCATGAGATTTGTTGGAATAATAACTCTGGTGTGTAGGATTTTTCAGCCACAAACCTCAGATGATTTTTCTCTAGTTAACAGACATCATCTAGCTTGGGGCAACTTTTCTAGCTGTATGTTTCAATAATTTCACCACAGCTGGTCACAAACAACAACAGAATGTTAAAACTTGAAGCTTCATCTTAAATAAAAAGCATCTTTGCTATCCTGAGTTTCCTCTGTGTGNGTTCCTGCTCTTCACAGAGCAATTTATCCTGCACCCTTCCCAAAGTTCTGAGGGCTCCCACACCTCTTTTAACAGAGGTTTCATTACTAATAATTCAAACAATTTCCACGTGGTTCCACTTGAGCTCATCTGTGAAGCACCCAGGATTTAAATATAACATTAATTACAACTTTATAATTAAAAAACCAAGAAAGCCACCACAAAAATCACACAGGATGTTGCAACGAGTTCATTTTGCTCTGATTTTTCTCTTCACAAATCAAGGCTGGGCTTTTAACGTTTGGTAAATAAACTTTCACCCTCTTCTCCAACTCTGTCGTTGTACATTTGATGATGGCACCTGGAACTGAATCACTCACCCGTGTAAAGGTCACTGGGTCACTTTCCTTCACGTTGAACATCATTGTAAAATCAGGTTGGAAGTTTAACACTTCAGGTTCACGTTTCCCACCGCCTGCTTTTGGGGAGGGGCTTCTACACGCGTGCGCTTGCCAAAAAAAAACCCCTGTTCTAGTTGCGTTAACACGACTTTAGAAGAAGTTTCCCCAGAGTAAGGGGCAGCGTGACCAGCTGCTGGAACAACCCGCGGGGCGAGGGGCGTGGGTGGGCGCCAGGCCGCCTTGCCTCGCCGTCTGTAGGTGGCGGGAACGGCTCTGCGCGACTGCCCCCCGGCAGAACCATGCTTTACCGTTCTGCCGGCGGTGGCCCAAGCCAAGTCCCACAAATCCCCGAAGGCGGGCGGGCAGGCCCTCGTTTCTCCCCGCCCCGCCGAGGAGGCGGTGCCCGGCGGGCCGGCGATGGAGGCGGCGGAGCAGGGCCGGGCCAGGCCAGCGGGGCGCTGCAGCAGCGGGCGGGGGGAGGCGGCTCGGCAGGCGCCGGCGGGGCGCCGCTCGGCATGGCCCGGGTCCTGCTGCTGCTGCGCCTGCTGGCGGCCTGCGCCTGGCTGGGCCCGCGGCCGGTGCGCTGCCAGGAGGCTCCGCAGACCCCGGACTGGCGGATGACGCTGAAGACGATCCGCAACGGGGTGCACAAGATCGACGTGTACCTCAACGCGGCCCTCGACCTGCTGGGCGGCGAGGACGGCCTGTGCCAGTACAAGTGCAGCGACGGTGAGGCGGCTGGCGGGGCGGAGGGGCTGGCGGCGCGGCTGGGACCCCTTCGGCCCGGCCGCGACCCTTGGCCTTCCCTCGGACGGTTCCCTTCGGGCGGCCCGGCCGGGTCAGAGCGGCCGGGCGGTCTGGAGGTGCCGCTCCCAGGGCAGGCTCAGTAACGAGGTCTCAGACGGCTGTGGATTTGTCCCTGTAGATCTATATACGGTGCGGCCGGAGGCAGCTGCCGCAGAGGGAGGGGTGCCAGGCGACGATGCTCCACAAACGGGGGGTCTTTCCAGGCTTCTCACTCGCGCCCCGAAACGAGAAGTTCTCCTCGACCTTCTCTCTGCTCAGCCCATCTACCCCCAGGTTCCGAGCCAGGAAATTAATTTGGTTGGCTCCACAAAGTGTCCAGGACACCCTGACATGTCCTCTCGCTGCTGGAATAGGCACTTCTCAAATCTCTTTTGTCTTCTGCCTTACTTTTAATTGTGGGCTAAGTTTGTTTCCAGCACTGCTATACAAGGTGGAGAGGGTCATTTCTCAACCTAACTCCACAATTTCCTTAGCCTGGGGTGCAGAATTCTCTGTCTTGCAGCCCTGGTAAAGAGTTTGGGGAGATGGGACTTTAGCAGTCTCTACTAATTCAAATTATATTCATGTTACAGTTGTAAAATAGAAAAGATGTTTCAGTCCAGTTAATTTTAAAGGTTGCTAAAAACTTCAGAGCACTGTTGATTGTATATAAAGCATAGAAGTATTAATGGACAGAGAGTCCTCTGTTCTTTAGCTTAATCCTACCTATTGCACAATTAACTGACATAACTGTAATAACTTGAGCTAATTTTTTTAACTTGGGAATTTAACACTTGCTCAGGTATATTCTCCCTCCTTTCTACAAGAAAAAGCTTAATACACCTAAGTTGTAATTTGGTAATAACTGATATTCAGGTGGCTGAATATGTGTTTAATTAAAAAATATAACTAATAATTTAAGCCCACCCTGTGGTGAATTTTACTAAAATTCAGTGGAAAAAAAAATCTGAGACAGGATAAATTGCCTTTTTCAGGATCAAAGCCCTTTCCTCGCTATGGATATAAACCATCACCACCAAATGGTTGTGGGTCCCCTCTGTTTGGAGTTCAGGTAAGTGTTTCCATTTGGGGGGCTTCTTTCTTTGTCTTTTATAAATCACCTCTCTCTCCCTCATTCTAAGGATGAGACAATGTGTGTGCAGTGTCCCTGTTTTTATCAGCTTCAACACATCAAGCAGCTCTGTGGGTGCTTGGGTGCTGGCTGGGGCCACACTCACGTTGACCAGCAAAATACAGAGACAAGTGAATAACAGCTGGATTAATGGTGTTAGTTTTGAATTTCTAGCTGTTAGACTCTGTCCACATTCTTTGTTAGCTGCAATACCAACAGAGAGTGTGTGTGTATGGATTTTCTTGACAGTTTGACATTGGGATCCCTTCAATGACAAAGTGCTGCAATCACCACGACAGATGCTACGATACTTGTGGCAATAAAAAAAATGACTGTGATGAGCAGTTCCAGTCCTGCCTCTCCAAAATCTGCAGAGATGTGCAAAAAACACTCGGAATCTCAGAGAGTGTCCAGGGTGAGTGTGAAAAAAAAAAA
Organism: Ceyx cyanopectus; assembly: GCA_013401355.1. Classification (NCBI taxonomy): domain Eukaryota; kingdom Metazoa; phylum Chordata; class Aves; order Coraciiformes; family Alcedinidae; genus Ceyx; species Ceyx cyanopectus. The sequence goes on along the minus strand of VYZU01083821.1, from coordinate 57,475 downwards.
GCCTTTCTTTTTCTTCAAGTTGAACCCAAGCTTATTTGGCAGAGGATCTCTGCATTTCCATAAGCTGGTGCTGTTGCTACCAGAGGCTCTGTTGTGCAGCCTGGGCACTTGTACAGCAGAGCAATGACCTGGCCTAGGAAAATGATCAGGGTTAAAATTAACTTCAGTGGGGGAAATAATAATGCTTCCCATCCAGGAGTAAGAATATGGGAATACAGCCTGTTCAAACCACCTGTGTACATTTACAGTTGCATAGCTGAATATTCTCTGGTCTGCTGGAGGATTTCTAAATGGCTGCTATGTGTCATTGATAGTAAAGTTTGTTTTTATGAAATAAGTTGTTACAATAATATATTGTCATAGTTAATGCTGTCCCTTAGTAGATATCTTTAGGTGTCTTAGTAACAGGCTATATACTCCTGGTTGTTGGCCTGCATCTGATGAGCATGTGACATAACCTAACCTGGACACTGTCATTTTCACAGTGACTGATCTCACCAAGAGTAATAAGGTCTCAGAACAATCTTGTGCTTAAACTCTTCATTTTTTTAACTGCACAGTAGTGTTTAGTGTCAGAACTGGTGAGCATTTGTTCAGGTCTGTTGAGCTGCTGTTAAAATGGCATCTGGGATGCAAAAAGGGAGGGAGCAGAAGAGCTCTTCTATCTTTCCAAGACTAGGTGATGTTTCTAACATGTAACATTCCATATGCAGTGAATTTTCTTGCTTGTTTTGTTTGGCATATGGCAAATCTTTATTCTCAGTTGATTCTGTATTGCTCAGTCTTTCCCTGGATCTGCTCTGCCCAGAGTAGGTTGTTTCTTAGAGTCATTTCTGTCAGTTTCATATTTCATTCCAAGAGTGTGTTTAACTCAACTCCTCTTTGCTTGCAGCTTGTGAATCAACTGTTCAGCTGCTGTTTGATGCAGTTATACATTTAGGATGCAAACCATACCTGGATAGCCAGAGAGCTGCATGTATGTGTCGTTATGAGGACAAGACAGATCTCTGACAGAGGACACTGAGATCCCATGGTGGAGAAGAACATCAGAGACTCCTCTGGAATGAAGCTTTTGGTTACAAGGGTTTACTCTTCTCAGACAGCAGGAGATGAAACAGTCACTTGACTGCACTGTTGGAAAGTCACAAAGATGTTCTTCCTGATGTAAAAAAGAAACACTTTTTTTTTCTCTTCCCCTTTATGCCAGAAGCTTGGAAACTGAAGCTTCCTTTGGTGCATGTCTGCTCAGGGTGTGAGATCATAGAACACTAGTGCCATTTAAAAGTCCTTAAGGAAACCCCATAATGGGGAAATCAGGGTTGTCTTGAATTCTCAGATGATTTTTCATATAGGTCAAACTTTAGGGTTTACTAGCAGTCGATGCACCTGGTAGATCCAGCAGGAAAGGAGCATTTTGTGTGCATTAAGATGGCATCTTAGAGAGCCTGTACTTTCAGGAGGGTAGCACAGCTGCCTTCATTTCTCTCTGGTGTGTGCTGTCCCAGGGGGTTGGTTTTACAAAGAGAAAGAACTGAAACCAAACAAAAAACCTGAAGCCCTTAGCAAGGGTATGACATCAGCACTACATGTGTCCACCTGCTTCTGTATCAACCTTACTTCTGCAGCACTTTTCAAATCAAATATGTTGATCCTTTTAAGGCCTGACCACTAAAATGAACAGTTTCTAACCTAAGGATAGACTTTTGATTTGACAGTGGACTGTAGTTGTTCTTTTTTAAAGTAATCAAATGTTTAGTTTTCAAAGGAAGCATTTTGTGTATTATATGCATAGAAATGATATATTGTTCAAAGAAATTAATTTCTATTTGTTTTGTGGCACTACCTGGTTACTGTATTCACTTTTGCTTTCATTTAGTCCATTCTGATGAAAGCTAAAAGCAAGTTCCACAGCTAGGGCCAGTGTGCCCACCAAACCTGCTTGTTTAAAATGCCCTCTGTGAGGCTGACTGGTATTGAGCCTGTATTTCTGTCCTCTTCCCATCACCTCTGTGAGGCTGAGAAACATCTGAGCCTGTTCTCCTGTCAGCTCCTCCCTCTGATTTCTACAGATGAAGTTACCTGATGCCTGAATTAGTTGGGGGGTTGTTCTCTGTGCTCATCTTTCATTGCTCATTCAGTTGTCAGTCCTCAGTTAACTTCTGCATTAGGTCCTCAGTCAGAGACTTTTGATTTGCTTTTCCTCATTCTGCCTTAGAAATCCACAGGAGGAGAGGACTGAAAATTAGAATACTGCACCTGTGAACAAGAAACTAAGTATTTTTAACATGCTAAAACCCTAAAATGTATGAGACTTAGGGACTATAATGTGATTTATCCTCTGGAACTACTTTTATATGGTTTTTCTTTACTGGTTGTTTGTGGTATTTTTTGGGTTTGTTTTTTTTTCTTTTCACTAGAGCTTACTGTACATGACAGTGAATTGTCTCATAGAATAAAGTTCCTGCTGAAGTTTTTTTGGCCATGTTTCATGATTTCTTTTCCTATTAGTGGATATGAAGTAGCACTGGGAGAGGAGTATTACAAACCATGCTTGTAGGTCCTCTAAATGTGGTGATGTTTGTTTTCTGCCAGAGTCAGAACAGTTCTGGAATTCCAGGGTTGGAACCCTAAAAGTCTGTCAGCACCAAAGCAGGGAATGGCAATGGCACTGCTTGTTTGCAAGGTAAGGAATGTACTGTAGTGAGTCCAAACAAATTCAACTAGATTGCTGTTGGGTTGGGTAGAAAAAAAACTAAATGCTTTAATAAACACATTAAATTCTCATTGTTATAAAGAGCTTCTGTATTGGCCTGTAATTGTACCATGAAAGCCTTCAAACCATTTCTGACATTAAAAAAAGCTTTACCTTTTGCATATATTTAATTTTATTGCTCGTTTTCACTGAAGCTGTTTCACTTTTCTTTTCCAATCCATAGGTCTCCCTTCTGGGAAGGAGGTGTTAACAGAGAACACCTCTCATTTGTTTCTTGGTCAGCCCAAGCCCTAATCCCTGACAAAACCAAAACTGGAATAGATGTTTGGTTGTCTTCTCAGGATCTAAGCAAACTTTTGGACTGAGGAATGTGGCTGATAGAAGGCCCAAGTGCTGTAGACTCTTTAGATTTAGGTTCTGTCTCTGCTGCCAGTGGCTTTAGGGACAGCTCTAGTATGAGCTGAGAGATCTGGGCTTTATAGTTTGCAACAAGTGAATCTGCTTGATAAGAGTCTGTTTCACCACTCTAAACTCATACTACTATCATATTCTGACTGAAATAGATAGAATAAGACAATGTAAACAATTGCTTTATCTTGATCTAGCTGCCTCCTGGCAGCCTGAGGATAACAAGTCCAAACAACAGCTCCTTAAACCAAAAGAGTCATCTTGTCTAAGATGTAGTCGTGCAAGAAGCCTGTGTAAAACCAGGAAAAAGCAGACTGGAAAACTCCCAAAATCCCCCTCTAAATCTGCCTCCTTTTGTGCCTGTAGCAGTAATCTATGAGCTTATCCTAAAGCTTACCTAGAAACAGGCTGGATATGAAATTCAGATCCATCCATGGTAAAAATCTGCAAAGGATTTTTTTAGTCGTTGGCTTTGCTTTAGAAGCTGCTGTGTGATCAGTGAACAGTAAGTGCCATGTAAGGGAAAGGGCATGGATATCAGCACTTGGTAGGATCCCTGGGCACTCTCTTCAATATCCTCAGTTCTAAGACCATCAGAGAACTGACACAAGAATTGAGCAAAGCTGCAAAAATACTCCATCTAAACCTCTCAGAAGCTGGCATGTGGGTGCCTGAATGAACATGCACTTAGAGTAACAGCAGCCTTGCAGCCAAGGGTTGCAGCATGTGCCTTCCAGAGCCTGGTATTGGAAAAATCTCCACTTAGTAAACACGGGAGCTTCTCACCAGGTTTGGATAGGAGAGTGCAGTCAATGAACCGCGGTCACTCCATGGCATCTCTCAGGAATACAGGTAACACCTGACAAAAACACAAAACAATAAATGAAATAGCAGACGCTTGAACCCGCCAGCCTTCAGATTTTCCCGGCTGAGTTTTACCCGAGCGGGGAGGAGCCACAAGCAGCCACGGGCATTACGGATTTACGTCCCGGCTGCGGTGGTCTCCCCGCAACCCCGGGCCGGCTGCTGCTGCTGCTACCCCCTCACCCCGGCCACCGGCACCCCCGCAGCTCTTCCCTCCCCGCTTTCTACAGAGGCACGGGGCGGTGCCTGCGGGAAAAGGGCGCTCCAGGCCCTGCCCCAGAGGAGGTGCCTGAGCAGGGTCTGGCCGGCCCGAGCTGGGAGGCGGGTCAGACCACGGGGAGCCGCTCAGCGAACCGGCAGTGTTTTTGTCCGCGGTCATGTCGAGCTCGGAACAGCGGCAGGCGGCAGGTGGGTGGGCGACGGGGGGAGGTGAGATGGGCGGCGGGAAGAGGCGAGGGGTGCGGCGGGGAACGGCGACCGCCCGCCCCGCCGGGGGAACGGCGGTGGTTCGGCGCTTGCCCGCGGCCCCCGCTGAGGTGAGCGGCCCTTCGGGGTCTCTCTCTGGCTCCAGCGGTGCCCCAACCGCTGGCCGTGCCCTGGCCGCCCATCGCCCCCCGCGGAGCCACAGCGGGGGTGGTGTGGGGTGGGTGTCTCCCCGTGTCTCCAAACTCTCCGGGATGACCCGAAGAGACAGAGCTGTGGGGTGTGGCTGGGCAGCGCTGGCCGCCGCTGTTCGTGGCCTGTGTTTGCCTTGGGAGAGGGAAGGGGAGCAGGGAGAGGGGCAGGGTGGGCAGGACGGCAGCGCAACGGGGGCAGCCATCGCGGAAGTAGCCGAGGAGAAAACCCCGCTGCCGCCGGAGAGCTGCTCCGTTGCTGTCGGTTTCTATGGCCTTTGACCCGAATGGGAGACCTACCGAGATGAAAAAGTGTCTAGGGAAAGATGCTACCGGATCCCAAGGTAACCCAATTCCTACCTGGTTTTTGATTGCTTTGGAACAAATCCAGCTTCGTGACACTTCGGCCCAGTGGTCCCACTGAGAACAATCAGGTTTTGGAGCAAGCCCCTGTAAGAGATGCAGAAAGCCTTTCATAAATCATCATAAAGCAGTCTTTCCTTGAATTAAGTTTCGATATGACAAGACTAATAAAAACCTTTGGACTGCAAACTTACTGAACAGGACGAAAAGAACAGAAAAGCTGTTCCTTGTTCTTCTTTCACCCAGTTCTTTTCCATGTCTACGTGGCAGCATTATCTGTCTCTAAGATCAATGCTATACCATTTTTATTTTACAGCACTTCTACCATTAGTCTGAGCTGCATCTTTTGTTTCAAGCAAAGTGAAATAGCTTTCTTTGTGCATTCAAGTTACAAGTTGATAGATAACTGGAAGACTCAACACCTGAAGGCATGATTGATATTTACCAATGGATTTTACATGGAAATAGTAACACTTGGAAACACACGATGTCCTTTGAGCCACCCCTGACTCTCCTGTGCTGTGGTGTTCATCATAAAAGCCTCTAAAGCCAAGCCTAGATTTCTGCAAGTTTATTCTAATGTCTTGCTGAACTTCTCTACCAAAATAAAACTACTTTTGTGTTGCAGAAGGTGTGAAAAACCTGCAAAATGGATCATAGATACAGAGCAGTTTGTAAAATATATGTGACTTGTCTTCCCTTATCATTGCAGGCCATGTCCAGCTGGACAGCAGACCTATATTACCCACCAAAGGTATGGTATATAGTGTATATCATCTGGTAGTTTGTCTCCAGCAGCAGGAGAAGCTGTGATTTTATAGCCCATGGAGATGCTGATAGAGAAAGGAATAAATATTTTGGCCTAATCATCTGCAAGTCTTTAGTGCTGCATGCTCCCAAGATGTGCATGTTCCCTGTTTTTCCCAGTTATCTTTAATTCATTAGTGGAGATACTTATGTCTATAGAGTTTAGCATAGAGGCTCTGTTTAAATAAATACAGCCAGCTAATTAGTGATATAAAATCATGGTATCTGAATATATAGATACACAGAGATAGAAAACACAGATGTCTCACCCAGCTAAAATTCAGACCACTGGGGTCAGAACTTTCAGAACAGCCTCCAAAAGCTGTGGGTGCAGACAAATGCTAATGAAGATGTTTTAATTACATGCCTACTTACCTGATGTGTGAATGAGCTTTTGGTTTACATCAACAGCTAAACTTTAATGCTGGATGCACAAGTTCAAACTGTTTCTTTTTAATGATTTGGTGGCTAAATGACTTCTTGATCTGTCTCACAGATGGCAATCAGAACATCACAGAAGTGGATACATTTGATGCAAGGTAAAGTTCCAGCAGTGACACATGTCCCAGGGCACTGAGGTCAGTGCAGGGTTTCCCCACTTTTGTTAACAGCCTGGCCAGATTATTTTCAACTCAACTCCACCCACCTACCAAACAACATTTCTAGTTTTAGCTACACCAGAAGCAGAACCACCCTTCTTATGGTGCAGGCATGCAGGAGGGACTCTTAGGAGTGCACTGCTTTGGTGTTGGGCAGTGTGCAGCAGCACTGGCAAAAATACCATCACAATCTAAGGAACAGTTAGGCAGACTAACAGCCTGCAGCACAGGAATATATTCCTCTAGGAGGAGGGTAAAGGGACCACAGGATAAATATTCCATTTTACAACATTATGTGGCCCTGGAAAAGGTAAACTACTTGCCTGGTGACTTTTTGCCTCACCCACACAGTGAATGCAGCTGAGCAGAGGAAGAACTGTTTAGGGAACCATCCTTTAATGGTCATTCACAGGCTCCAGGAACTTAACTGTCCAAAATCCCTTGCAGCTTATGTCTAACCACATCCTAAGGAAGATAAATTGCCACATAAGCTCTGGTACTGGTAGAGGTGAAATAGCATTCATAGCTCCAGGCTAAAGTTTATCTTTGCATTTAATCATTTCAGTTTGTTTTGGGCACTGATACCTCTGTCTAGAAAAGCAGCAAGAGTTTTGTCTCTAGAAATACAGCCATGCCACTGCCTGGAGCTTCCAACTTAGAACTTGGAATCAATCTTAGACAGCTACAGTTCCATCTAAGTACATATGCACTATCCAGATATGTTAAAATAATATTTAGATAAATACACAACATGGAAAACTGGTGCCAAGTCTAAAGTACTGTGCTACTAATAAGCCTCCTGACAAGAGAAAATACAAATACATTGTATTTCTGTTCATATTCAGCCCATCTGATAGAGCCAGCTACACACCCAACATCTGTTTTTACTGCCTTGCTTTCCATGCCCAAGCTTTTCAAAAAGACTTAGCTATTTAGGCTTTTCCTAAAATACTGCACATTTTGAGGTCATGCCTTCTGAAATTGAATCTTCCAAGTTTCTAGTGAATTGAAAAGAAATCTCAGCTAGCAGGAATACAGGGAGAGAACTCAGCCATTAACTCATTTATCAACATTGTTTTCCATCTCTGCCAACAGACAAACACTGGATCCTGCAGTGCAATACAAGATGAATCATCCAAAGAGAGGAATTGCTTTGATCTTCAACCACGAGCACTTCTACTGGCATTTGAAGCTGCCAGACAGACGTGGGACTTTGGCAGACAGGGACAATCTGACAAAGAGGTAAGAAACTTGGCTTCTCTCCTAAGCTTCAGAAATCATTTCAAACAAGTCGTTTCCTAAACCTTATGTTTAAGCATATAAGAAAATATTTTGCAGACTTAAGCACCTATGTAACTTGGGCAAAGAAAGGCATAATAAAATAGCTTCAGGGAACATTCCTTTAAGTCACAAAAACTGCTGGCACAAGTCCCATCATTTCAGTGAGTCCAGAACTTCCTCATGACAAACTCCTTGAAGTAACTTTAGGCCTTACACCTGCACTTGAGAGAAGTTTGAGTTAAAAATCAACTTAGGTAGTTTTTTCCCTAAATAATACATAAACATGAATATTGATTCACAGGGAAAACAACTGGGTTGGTAGCAACTGATGTTATCATTTGCATAACATTTTTTTACTAACACTGAGATGTGTTTTAATCAATAGTTTGAGAAACCTTGGATTTGAAGTCAAGCACTTTGATGATCTGAAAGCAGAAGATGTGCTGCAGGAAATTTATGAAGGTAGGAGACTATGCATTGGTTACATCTATTTGTAGCTGAATCCCCAGGAATCTTTTCTTGATTCTCTCTGTTCATCTAACTTAAAAGTCAATTTTGTGCACAAGGAAGTTAATACTAGAAGGACTCAAGGGTTAGACTTCAGATCATTTTATTGCAGTGTGAGTTAATTTTGTGTGTCTCTCTTCCATGGAGAGAACTAATGAAGTCACTAAGAGCTGAAATAAATTATCTGTGGTGGTGAGAAGTTAATAATGTCATGGGAAGTTAATGTTCTTCTCTACTTTTAGTGGCCATTACCTGCAGCTACATTGAATCACTGCACCTTCAAATCCTTGCAGTATTACACTGTTGAAAATAGGGTTCATTTGAAAAAGAAATGATTAAATGATATAATACAAATGTACAATGTCTTTTTTAAACCTGGAGATCCCTGTTTAGTCATCTAAACACCACTTGGCTATTTCAGCCTCTGCAGATGACCACAGTAATGCTGACTGCTTTGTCTGTGTGTTCCTGAGTCATGGGGAGAATGATCATGTTTATGCTTATGATGCCCAAATCAAAATTGAGACAATCACAGACATGTTCAGAGGAGACAAGTGCCAGAGTCTTGTGGGAAAACCGAAGATATTTATCATTCAGGTAAGATGTCTGTTTCTGAATTCAGAGCAGTTAACACTCCACTGAACTCCTGCCAACACAGAAGTCAGTTTTCCTGGTACAGTTTTTCCACAAGGGAAAGGTTTTGTATTTTTAGGAAAGAAGGTATGGAAAACTGTTCCTTAACAGCCTTTAAGACAAAGATTCTTCTATTAAAAAACAAAACAAAACATTAACACTCAGTCCCTGCTGTTCACACCTCACAGCCAGGCTGTGAAAGGTTATCAAACCTTCTTACCTTCACTGTTTCCTTCCAGGCAAGTCCCTTAACTTGATCCTTACAGAAGCTGGGTTTTTTTATTTGGTTGATTTGTTGTTGCTGATCATTTGTATTTATTTTGGTTTGTTTCTTTTCTATCCACGACCAATAAGAATTAAGGCTTTATTGTCTCAAAAATACTCTTTGTGCTAAGTGGTCAAATGAAGCCCATGTGTAACCTATGGTTTCATTCCTTGGTTCACAGGATACTGCAGATTGGAAGGGACCTCAGGAGATCTCTAGTCCAGATCTCAGTTACAGGGTCAAACCAGGTTACCCAGGGCTTTATCCAGATTACAATTAGCAAACTTAGATGAGAACATGCCTAGCAGCAGATTATAATTGTCATAGTTTATGGAGTAATTCTAAGGATTAACATTTTTTATTTTTCTTTTTTTTTCACATAAAAGCTTCCTCAGCCACTGCAAGAATCAGCACATTGTCCATTCATCTCCCATTAGGACTCATTCAGTTTTGATTATGGTTTTTGTTTTTTTTAACCAGGTGCAAAAGACTGATAAATATATAGATATTTCCACTTTAAGCTATAAATAACACTTGGAGCTATTTATAATATTCATGAAAAAATCAAATTAACCTAGTTCACTTCATCAGATGAGTTATTTTACAGCACAAATGGCATAACATTTTCCTTTAGAAATCACAGCAAACAGCAAGGAGGGAACTTCATCAATGTAAACAAACAAGATTCATTTCTCTCTTTAGTGACAGTTTTTAAGTAATGCTCTTTTACCTACTCTTATCTTTTGAGCACACTCTTACCTTCTTGTCCTCCATGTACAGCCTTTCTCCAACTGAAAGTACCAAGTTTACTGGCTTCTCACAAAAAAAACCCCTTCAACTAACACATTTAAGACTGAACTAAGAGCAAAAATACAACAGCATATAAAGATGGCTGTGCTTCAGAGCATGAGCTCAATGCTGACTTGCCAGGTCTGAGGGCAGTGGGTGATTCCTCCTCTCTGGTGAGGCTGCATCTCAAGTATTCAGTCCAGTTCTGGGTTCCCCAGTACATGAAATAATACAGACCTGCTGGAGTGAGTCCTGCAAAGGGCCACAAAGATGATTAAAGGACTGAAGCATCACTCATGTGGCTGAGCTGGGGCTGTTCAAGCCTTGAGGAGGTGGCTCTGGAATCTTACCAAGGTTATAAACACCTGTGGGGGGAGAGAATAAAGAGAAGGAATCCAGGTTTTTTTCAGTGGTGCCTAGTGACTGGCCAAGAGGCAGCTGGCACCACTGAAAACATGTGAAATTCCAACTCAACTCAAACTGGTCAAATGCTGGAAGAAGTCACCCAGAGACATGATGGAGTCTCCATCCATGAAGATGCTCAAAAGCTGACTGGACACAGTCCTGGAGAACCTGCTCTGTCTCAGGACTAGGTGATCTCAAGGGGTCTCTTCCAATCTTCCAATCTGTAACAATCACCTCTGCCCCCCCAGGCCTGCCGAGGTGACCAACACGACGATCCAGTGATTGTTGCAGATGCAGTAGACAGCAGCAAGGAAGATGTCAATGAGACTGAGGTGGATGCAGCTGCTGTCTACACCCTGCCTGCTGGGGCAGATTTCATCATGTGCTACTCTGTGGCACAAGGTAAGTCCTGATGGTTTCACATCTGATGCTTCACTGGAACAAGCTTGAAACTTATCTTCATGTTGCTGTCAAAATAAAGGGTGCCAGGTCAGCTGGTTCACACCTCTGGTAAGTGACATCTCAGCTGGGAAAGCAGTCTCAAGTGNTAACACATTTAAGACTGAACTAAGAGCAAAAATACAACAGCATATAAAGATGGCTGTGCTTCAGAGCATGAGCTCAATGCTGACTTGCCAGGTCTGAGGGCAGTGGGTGATTCCTCCTCTCTGGTGAGGCTGCATCTCAAGTATTCAGTCCAGTTCTGGGTTCCCCAGTACATGAAATAATACAGACCTGCTGGAGTGAGTCCTGCAAAGGGCCACAAAGATGATTAAAGGACTGAAGCATCACTCATGTGGCTGAGCTGGGGCTGTTCAAGCCTTGAGGAGGTGGCTCTGGAATCTTACCAAGGTTATAAACACCTGTGGGGGGAGAGAATAAAGAGAAGGAATCCAGGTTTTTTTCAGTGGTGCCTAGTGACTGGCCAAGAGGCAGCTGGCACCACTGAAAACATGTGAAATTCCAACTCAACTCAAACTGGTCAAATGCTGGAAGAAGTCACCCAGAGACATGATGGAGTCTCCATCCATGAAGATGCTCAAAAGCTGACTGGACACAGTCCTGGAGAACCTGCTCTGTCTCAGGACTAGGTGATCTCAAGGGGTCTCTTCCAATCTTCCAATCTGTAACAATCACCTCTGCCCCCCCAGGCCTGCCGAGGTGACCAACACGACGATCCAGTGATTGTTGCAGATGCAGTAGACAGCAGCAAGGAAGATGTCAATGAGACTGAGGTGGATGCAGCTGCTGTCTACACCCTGCCTGCTGGGGCAGATTTCATCATGTGCTACTCTGTGGCACAAGGTAAGTCCTGATGGTTTCACATCTGATGCTTCACTGGAACAAGCTTGAAACTTATCTTCATGTTGCTGTCAAAATAAAGGGTGCCAGGTCAGCTGGTTCACACCTCTGGTAAGTGACATCTCAGCTGGGAAAGCAGTCTCAAGTGTTAAGGAAAAAGAGAAAAACCATCAAGGTTGCAGTTAATTTGCCAAGCAGAAACATTCCTATCAACCTTGCTGCTGAGCTTTCTGCAGACAGCATCCATTCCCTTCTTCTCCAGGATGGTAGGATTCTGGTGGCTTACAAATTCCCTGCACTCCAGGGCTGTCCTCTCTGGTCCTCTGTGTATATTGCCCTCAGCACCAGCTGCTTTCTTGCTGTGTGCACATACAGCCCTGCAAGTTCCAGTCGCTGAATCACACTCCTCTTGGCTGAGCACTAAATGATCTCAAAGCCATTTCCCAATTCCAGTGAAATTACCTAATTGGCAAAGTGAGCTTTACACCCATTAGCCCCCTTCCAAAGCAGCTGGGGAGCAGTCACTCTCACAAACCTTTTCCCAGTGGCATCCCCACTTGCACTTGGATGTAATTTTATGTTCCTGCTCTACCATAGGTTACTATTCTCATCGTGAGACTGTCCATGGCTCCTGGTACATTCAAGACTTGTGTGAGGCACTCAGGAGACATGGCTCTTCCTTGGAGTTCACAGAACTTCTCACTCTTGTCAACAGGAAGGTATCTCTTCGCAGGGTGGATGTGTGCAGAGATGTTAAAGCCATAGGAAAAAAACAGATTCCTTGTTTTGCCTCGATGTTGACTAAAAAATTGTATTTTCATCCAAAATCTAAGTAGATTATCTCCCAATGACAACCATTAACTCCCTGCAGAGTGAGAAAACCCACACTGTCTTAATTCAGGGGGCTTAATATTCAACATGATTGTTTGCAAAAACTCTGGGATCAAATGTTGTGATTTATAGACAGTAGATTCTCTAATCTCAAAGCCATTTTAAAACCAGTAGGGCAGCTCTGTTCATCTCAGGGAATTTGGGAAAAACTGACTGGTGCAAAATCATGAAGAGGTGCTCAGATTTTGTGGAAATTGGTACTCTAGATTACTTCCTTTCTTAAAAAGCCTTTGATTGCTATCTCACTTCCCAAAAACATTTCAAAAATATTTCCAGTGTTGCTTTAGATCATGCCTTGGTCCAAGAGCACAATAGAGCAGCATTCACCTTCCAATTTTTGTGGGCTAATTGAGCTTTTTAGACATTCTTTTTTTAATGTTAACACTAACAAGGAACTTAATTCCTTTAAATCACTCGTAGCATCAATATGGATAAAGGGTTTGGGTTTGGTTTTTTTTTTTGCTTGCATATTATTTTCCTTGCATATTAATTACATTTAGGGCTTGCTGGTGCTTTGCAACCTCAGGGGAAAACCCAAGCAGCAGTTAAATAAGATCAGGTAGAGCTCACTTAGAGTGACTTTGGGTAATCTCACCTTGTACACTTGTCTGAAAGCTAAAGCAGCTCATTTCAAGGTTCCAGGCTCACTCACTGACAACTGCTGGACACCTCTAGGCAGCTCTGCAGAATACAACATAGGCAAACCTTCATGCTTCAGGCCATGGTGTTGGAGCAGCTTCTTCCTCCTGTTGGCCCAGAGGAAATCAGCCATACTCTGTCACTGTGCACATGAAAGTGATAGTGCTTTTTGTCACCACAAGGGCATTCCACCATAGGATTGTTCCTGACTAAAGCAAATATTCATTATTGTTTACATTATTGGTGCATATGCTTAACTCAGGGGGACAATGGAGAACTGAAGCTGAGAACAAGTGTCTTAATCACCTTTCCTGCATATAACTGTAATTGATTTACTGGTTGTGCTTTAGTTAAAATACTTCCATGTACTCTGAGTCACAGATGTGAAATCTTACTATGGAAACTTTTAAGCTTTGTATAAATCATGTGTGTTTGAATGTTTTGATAAATTCTTTCAATAAAATGAAGCAGTGAAGCATAAATGAGTTTTTTTATAGTTAATGTTTTTCATCTATCTTATTTTACCAGCAACATTTACTACAAAAATCTTACTTATGATGGAAATCTAACCTCAACCAAGGGTGTTACACCAGCAAAGTCAATGCACAGAGCTAGGGAAAAGGAAATGGTAATGTCAGAAAAATAAATATTTAATATTCAATGCAAAACTTAGTTCTTCTATAAGCTACTGCTGTGATTAAGTAAACAGTACTTAAAAGACAGCCCTTGTTCTATACAATACCCTGTTATTTTACCAGCAGGCAGAATGCCTCCATTTTACTAATGAGATTTGACAAATATTTTGAAGAACTCTGCTTCAGGAGCTTCTTTATAGGTTGAAAAAAAACCCAAAACCAAAACAAACCAACACCCAAACAAGAAACAAACCCAAACTGGCAAGTGACCAAATGATTTTTACAGATATTTATTGCAACTTTCAAAACTACAGTGGTCAAAAATATTGCAGTTTGTGGAGTAACTAAATGTTCATTTCAGCTTTGAAAGGGCAAGTGTAATATTTACAAAACCCACGTCAGTCCTTGTCCCTGATCTCCTGGACTGGAAGCCTCAGGTGCAGAGGTTGGCGCAGTCGCCTCAGGGATTCTTCTGCCTGCCAGAGCAAGAAAGAGTTGAGAGTTCATCCTTCTGCAGCCCTGTTTCCTCCTCCTCTTCCACACAGCCAGGATCTTTCCTTTCTCAAAAGGCAAGAAACCAACCAACTGGAGGATGCTGAACCCCTACAGACCTGCTCGGGTCACTCAGGCAGTCACCAGAGAGAACAGTGTGCCTTGCCCATCCACCCATTCCCCAAAGTATTATTTTCCTGGCATTTCCTGTTAAAATATTCATGCCAAATTCAGTGCTACTGGAAAAACCATCAGACTCTAGCCTGATGTCAAATTGGCTCATGAAATGATACCCTGAACTATGGGTCTTCACACTAGAACTAGTTTCAATTTTCTTTCTGGAGACACTGAACACGGGGCTGGTGAGACTGGATGGGGCAGGAAGAACTGAGACATCTTCTCTCTCCCATGAAGGCACCAAGTGCACACACCATTTTTTCCATCCAGTTGCCCATATTCTGTAAATCTGAGCCTTTTAACTGAAGGAATAGGATTAAGATATCAAATGCTGAACTCTGCAAGACAGTCTCCTTCCAAGGAAGGGAGGAGAAGGTGGTTCCCCAGCAGTGCAGCATCATACCATCTCCAAAAGCAATGCAGCTATTCCATTAAAATGCCCCAAAATACAACACATTAAGGGCATACAAAAAAAAAAAAAAGGATGTGTAATGCTGACAAAGTAACTTATTTTAAATGAAACTCACAAAAGTCTCCCTTTCTGAAGTAGTTTATACCTCAGTGGCAAACACTATATGGTTATTTGACCAGCTGAAACTGGCTTGATAAGCAGTACATAGTTTTCATTGCAAACAGCAAACTCTGAGGTCAATTTTCTGTTAGCTGAGAGTTGACTGAAAAAAATCTGAAGCCAGAGGCTAGCTCATTATTTAAGGAGTGTATTTACATACCTCTGCTAGGTCTTCTTTGAGCTTGTTGTATCTTTCCACATTAAAATGCTGGCTTTTGGATTTCCGATAGAAGTAGTGGAGGAACTGCCTGTCTTTAGCATCAGGGTAAATGTAGTCCTGGGGAAGAAAGCAGGGCACATATTTAGGGTCAGGGAAAAAAAATAACTGGGTAGAGGGCAGAAGATTACTTGTAGAAATGAGTTTTCAGTAGAATTTCAGCCTGTTGCAGGAAGATTTCTCTAATTCAACAATGTTCTGTTAAGAGGCTGCACATGAAGTTGTGCCCCTGTAGGTCATAAGGGGCTTGTATACAGATGATAGGGATCTTTCCTATCTAAAGGAATTTTTGATTATAGTAAAGACAGAGTGTGATCATGACTGGAGCCATCTGAGTCAATGGCCACTAATTCCAAGGATTCAGAGAGAGTTCAGCTGCTCTCTCTCAAAGATTGGAGAGTCTCAAGCAATAGTGCCAGCAGCTGTTCAAAAAAGCCAAGTAGTAATCTCTCTACTCACATAAAAAAGCAGGAATGCCTTAGCCCTTCTTCTTTACTCAGTGAGAAGAGTAAAACTCCCATTCAGACAGCTCTTCATAAAAACAGACATGCATCCCCTTTCCACTAAAGGAACCTGACCATAAGTATTCTGGAAAGAAGTGTTGGCTACTCTTTCACATACCTCCATAATAAAAAGAGTTTTACATCAAAGAAGTGGTTGAACATCAGGATGCCTGCTCTGGGAGTAAAACAGAACTAAAACGGGGAAAAAAATGCATTTCCTGAAGTCTTATGGGATTTCAGGACAAGTCTGTGTTGTGCAGCTCAGTGTAAATCTGTTTTTTATTGCTCAAACTTTTCTCTTCTAAACAATGCCCGTTTCCTGCTCCATTTCAATTGCCCTAAATTTACGCCCATCTATTCCAAGTCAAGGAAAAACAGTCAGATTATAAACAACAAAGCAGTATCATTTTTTTTTCAGGCACTAAACAAGATATATTTCAATAATGCAACTGCTAGAGTCCCAGATGGTTTGGTGTCTGCACTATTTATATATAAATTCCAGTAAATAAAATCTACTATTCAGGGGTTTGCTTCTGTAAGGCAGCATTCCCAAACTGGAACAGCATTACTGGTCACTCTTCCTTTACAGTGATGAGCAAGGAGCCATTTACTAATCAAAATCATCAACAAAAGTTTGGGATACCACTTCTTTCATCACTTTTCATCCCTTAGTTATGAAATGTTACAGGTGGTAGCTATGCTCAGTAGCTGGTCTGCTCTTCATATGTTGATTTCACAATGTAATGTTCATACTCAGCCCCATCAGGGATCAGAGATCCCTGTCTGATGACAGGGCTACTTGATCAACTGTTGTTTTCATCACTGGGATTTCCAGGCATTTACAAAACGAGGACTTACCTGTTTAGTAAGAACGAAGTAGGCATAGAAAGCCATGGCACTCCCATAAGTGATGAAGTATGTGACAGGCTCCATGATGTCCCATGAATAGACCCACCAGGTGAGCCAGGCCAGCGCTCCCCCTTGTGTTGACATCAGTGCCAAGCCAACCCACAGAAGCCTGGAGGTCTTTGCATCTGCACTGTCTCTGATTCTGGCTTTCATCTGAGGAAAAAAAAAAGACAGAAACCAGGTCAAAGATGACTCCTCAACTATGTTTGCTCCTGCTGGGCTAGATCTTTTTTCAGGATCTTTTGCAGACTCCTGCTGAGAAAGAAAAGGACTGAAATCCAAGGGCAACCAGATCTCCTGGTGTTGTGCACCAAGAAATCCTGCTTTCCATCTCCCCTTCCCATTACTAGGTATTTACATCTCCTGGATTTCCATTTACCAAGGCAGCTCTGCTGCTTGATGCTGAGACTGGTCCTCATAAAGCAGGTCTGAAGCCAAGGAAAAGTTTGTCCACTTCTTGGATTCTGGCAACCACACAACATGCCTTGGTGGTGCAGAAAACCCAGATCTAAGCCACAGATCATTTCTACTTCACTACTGTTTTATTGGGTATTCAGAACTCATATAGCAAGAGGTGACTAGCTAGCCTTTCAATCCCCATACTAGCCATGCTGAGGCTTGTCCATGGCAGCTTTCTCCAGCTGTTGTGGTTTGTACCCAGGAAATGTGATAGCAGGAGGGAAAAGAACTGAAAATAATTTGGGTTACATTTGAATTGACCCCTCTTTATTTAAGAAACAAAATAGGCACACCTTAGCCACTCCTGCTCATTTTCTTCTATCACAGGACTTAGTCTTGATGAAAGGAAATGCTTCTGAGTTTTATTAAAAGTCACCCCAGTTTCCAACCTGTTCAAGAGGGAGCAGCTCTTCTTTCAGATGGTCCAGTTTCTGCAGCAATTCTCTCTCTTTCCTGACCTGGTGATCTTCTAAATGTAGAGCCACAAAGAGTCTGTGTACCAAGGATTTGATATCTTCCATTTCAGTAGCATGCTCACTACTCAGCTTATCTGAAAAGAAAATAATTGGCATATGGAACATTTCAAGAATACAAGCTTCTCATTTTCTTAAACCTCTGACCCCCCAAAACCAAGACCATCCAATGGTAAAAAACAAGGAGAAATTCCTTTTTCAAGACAGGTTTCAGTTTTCTGAGACTCCCTATGCCTCCCACTGGATGAAGGGAGATAATGAGTGTAAGTAAGCATTGCTCTTACCTTTCACAGGAGGTGACACATTGTATGCTGTGTTGTTGATAACAAGTTTGAAGTCATTCATCAATAGGACTTCCATCAAGGTTGCATCCGAGACCTTGCTACCATCTGCAGAAGGAAGATTTTAAGTTCTAAATCATTGATGGTAAGGCATCTTCAGCACTAGCTGAGGAGAAGTGCTACAATTCTCCACAGTTCCTTTCCAAACATCATTAATATTTAGCAAATCAATGCTGCAGAGTAAGGATGGAGACATGGACAGTGTGTGCTGAATCCCTGCTCCAGCAGTGTCACTTGGACTGGTCACTACTAGGAGCAGACTCACATTTCCTTTGGATACCATTATAACCGACCCACTGGGAAGGGGAGGGCAGAAGAAAAAGAAGCCTTACACAAACCAGCAACAAATTCCAACATAAAGACCTGCTTTTTTGTTTCTCCACCCACACGAGTGTGCATCTTCATGAAGACAAAGAGTTAAACAAGCTCATCCAGTCCAAAGGAGCAACACCACTAAGCCTGCTGGAAGACTGAAGTCATGCTTCAGAAGTCCAGTCCATTTGAAAAAGGGAAGCATTTCTTTTGAGGGATGAGAGAGATGTCAGGTACCTGTTGCAAAGACTTCTGCCCTCTCAATTCCTTTATCTTCCCTCTGCACATCCTGCAGGAAAGCTCCCACTGTGGTCACCATGGGCTTGACAGTGAAGCGACAGCGCTCGCTCCTCGTGGGCAGCAGCAGAGTCACCACGGGAAGCCCGTGGCTGTAATTAATGGTTACTTCTGGAGGGGGAAGAAAAGCAAGTGAAAAAGTCCTAGCTTACATTTCTAGTTTAATTTCAAAGCTGTTTTTTAAAACACAGGGTGTATAAAGCACATAAAACGTTCTAAATATATTTTATTAATATAGTACTTCAATTTCTGGGAGATACGTAGAGATAAAACCCATGTTTTACCAATAAATGAAAAGCTCAGGAAGGAAGGGGGAAAACCTGCAGGGAAATCTTACCATCAGATGGCACCAGCGTGCTGTAAGGTGCTCCTTCCCAGCCCCTCCAGGCTCCAGCGTGTCTCCACAGCCACACCTGCAGCAGGGACACAGGGAGCTTGCTTTAGAAAGGGGAGGGTGAAGATGAAGATAGTCGAAGGCAGTACCACGGTGATCTGCTGCTGGGTGATCTGACAGCAGAGGGGTCCAACTTGAAGGTTAAAAGCCTTGCCCAGCACAAACCTTGCCCAAGGGATTAAAGGTATTGGTCATGCTTGTCTAGTGTGATTTCAATAAGGAAAAAGGGGGAAGAAAGGAGGAAAAAAAAAAAGCAGTGTTTGTGAAGAGCTCCATGCAACTCTTGCAATGAACCTTCTCCTCTCCTCAAAACACCAGCTGCTTGGAAAATCTCAGCATTGTGGTGCCCAAAGGCAGACATGTCCTGCAGCAGTGTGATTTAAAACAGGGTGGGCAGGGTTGCAGTGAAGATTTCAGATAAATGAAATATATACATATATTACATATACTGGTATATGAGGTAACAAAGGCCTCTGATCTTCCTCAGCACTGCAGAAGCAAACTTCATCAGGAACCATCACTTCTGTTCTTTGGAAAGTTTTCATGGGGTTGGGAAGGGAGAGAGAAAGAAAGAAAAGTGTTTTCCTCATGAAAAAGCAACCTTGGGAAAGAAATTCTACAAACAAGATGTCATTAGGAGATTTTGAGAGCACAGAGTGATTGTGTTTGGTGCTTAGTTGATTTATTTCACTTTGACTTGCCAAACCAACTTGTTGTAAATCACCAGAATCCAAACAAAGCTAACAAAAACAAAACTGAAACTGGCTTGTCTTTGCTTATGTACATCTCAGAATTTGTTTTGGGTTTTTATTTCAACAGCAAAAATAACATCATGCTCCTTCACCAGCCAAGTCCCCATAATCTGCATTTTATTATTAGAAACCTATTCATCCCAAAGGAAAAAGACAGTCAGGACAACTCCACCTGCCCTCAGGTGCCACACACCACCACATCTGGAGTTCTCCATCCCTCTAGCATGAGGTGCTGGCCAGGATGCCTCAAATCAAACCCATGAGCAATCTCCACAAAGAATTATCACTTCAGACTGTGAGTGCTGTGGTCCCCCACAGTCCCATTTCCTTCTAAGACAAGGATAAGAATCTGAAAGAGAAAAGCCCAGTAATAAAATGTGCTATTCCACTAAGCATGAGCTTCTCACCCTTAATTACACTGCAGCAAAACACACTAATTAAAATGTATCTTGCAGGGTGCTTTACAATAATATAGCATTACAGCCTTGCCCTTGGCAGAGCTGTTAGCTCCTGGAGTCCTTGTCCAACATCTGGCACAGCTCCTTCCACACAGCTGCTGGAGAAGGGAACAGGAAAAGGAAAAACAAAATAATGGGGAAAACTAGTAGTTGAAATGCCTAAAAATGAGTGTTGGGATCTCTCTTCCCAAGCTAGATGAGCCAACATGCCCAGCAGCTCCCCATGAGGTGCTCTTGCCCAGCCTGGGAAGGAGAGGGCAAAGAGAAGCCAAATCCCATGGTTGTTTCTCTGGAGCAGGAGGAAAATGAGGACAGGTACCTATTAGCCCTGTGCAGCCATGGCATCTACTATCAACAGCTGTTTCTATTTTTCATATTGACTTACATGATTTTCTGTCTCTAATAAACACACCTTGTCAGCTCTCATCCAATTCTCCAAGGGAAACAAACTGAGCAATTTATGGATTTTAAAATAAACCATCTATAATAAACCTATGCAATTTTAACATAAACCATCTATAGACACTTCAGCAAGGTTTAAAAACAAGGAAAAGGAAGAAAAAAAAAAAAGCATGTGCTGCCACAGTCTACTTAAAGTTTGCAGATCGTGCACAACCAAGATAAGGAAAATTTAATCAGTATTCAGACCAAGTTTCCAATAATCACATAGATGGTATTTCCC
Organism: Ceyx cyanopectus; assembly: GCA_013401355.1. Classification (NCBI taxonomy): domain Eukaryota; kingdom Metazoa; phylum Chordata; class Aves; order Coraciiformes; family Alcedinidae; genus Ceyx; species Ceyx cyanopectus. The sequence continues at coordinate 36,723 of VYZU01083821.1, read as the reverse complement.
TTTTTCAAATGAGTCACCAAGGCCATTCTGGAGAGATCTGCTGTTAAATTTCTGTGCTGTTTTTATAAGCAATCCCACATGAGGAGGAAAATAAAACATAAGGCACCCTAACAACTGCCTACAGTCATCCTGCAAGTGCCCATCTGAGCTCCAGAAACACCTCCTCTCATTAACTTTCCAGCAGTTTGTCTTTGCTCACACTAAAAGGATTTTCATTGTTGTCTCCACTGGTCCTAGAACCAATTTAGATGCTCAGGCAACAACAGGCTCAATACAAACAGCAGCTTCATGGCAGATGGCTCTGATTTAGCAACATCTTCTTGCAGCCCAACTGAAATTAAAACAACCAAAACCTCTCCCACTGACACATCATTCATTCTGATAAAATGCCCCTGTACCTACTAACAGTTTTTAGCCAGGGAAGAGAATTCTGACACCTGGGACCACTCAGGATATATTTCTCTTTCCTAGAATAATAATAAAAAAAGAAAGAATACAGATATTTTCCTGAGGCACAGCTTTCCTGTCTCAGTCCAGACCTTCTCCCAGCTGCTCCACAGGGCACTACAAGAACTGCACTCAACACTGACATTCCAACCCTGCAGCTTAGTCAAAATTCACAGTATTTTTAACCTCTCCCTCAGCACAAAAAAAGTAGGAAAAAGGAACCAAGAGGTCTCTCCCAGCAAAGCAGTAGTTTCCAAGTGAGAATGCATGTTCTGGTGATGCTGAAGCAGCAAAATCAACACAACATTCATGTAGCTTTCCCTTAAAACTCATTGGCTGTGCAGCACTGTAAAAATAAATAAATAAAATAATACAAAAGAGCCCAAGCAATCAGGAGTTTGGTTTCATGTGCCTGCTGTTCTTGGGGCTTTTATCATCACTGATGAGCTTTCATTCTCTGCCTCTGCTCCAGTTTCAGGAGCAGCCTGCACTAGATTGAAACAGCCAGACACAGTACCCATGACCCAGCCTCACTTCTGTTCACTAATCCTCTGGGCTCTCACCCACTCCCTGCCCAAACTCACACACACACACACCCCTCTCTCCATTTGGCACAGGTAGGTAGGAGAGAAATCATTGTGCAGCTCATCATGGATGATCATAGGGGGAAAAGTCCCTCTGCTCACATGGTCTATCACCAAAGACCTGGGACACTCCAAGTGGATGCAGAATGCCAGGTATCTAGTCTAGGGAAGCACCTGTATTGGTTTCAGGAGCCACAAAAGCTTTGTCAGGAGTAACACTAAGCATTGTGGCTTCCTATTTTATCTCACTCTCTTCTCCTTCCATTCCTACCAAGAGCAGCAGATGTAAAATCTCCCCTGAGTCTAAAGTTCTGCAGTATTGGAAATCTCACATCTCCACCTGGCTTCAATAAAGTCTAGTGGTCTGAATTTGCTGTTCTTCCCAACCTAGTTTATTTTCAGAAGAGAAGAGGGAAGTTTGCAAATCCAAGAGGGGTAAAGCTTTGAGAGGGAGGGATTATAGTGTGAAAATGTATTTGTGTTATCTCAAAAGCAAAAGCAAGCCTACATTTGAGAGCTCTACCATCTGTTCCCCAGCAACAGTCTTGGTCCAAAAATTAATTTGTTAGCAGAGAGAGGGGTTTTTCATTTGTCCACCCCACAATGGATCTTTCCTCTTGTGTGGGGCCTTCTGGGACAGACATCCCAACCTGGGAAACATTGCTAAAGTTTACCTTAAGGGTGACAAGAGTGGCTTTGCTTTCAGAAATATGCATGTAGTATCTCTCATTAGATAAGAAAATGGGCTTGCTGCATCTTTTCCTACAAAGGGGTATCTCAGTGCACACAGCTGCTTTCCTGTCTCCCTCCAAAAAAACCCACTCAAACTCATCTCTAGGAATAACACTAATTCTTCAAATTGTCAGCCAAGAAAAAGCTTGTTTAAATTTCAGCTGAAATGAGAGAACAGAAGAGAGATAAAGATGCAACTTTGGATTCACTTACAGGTTTCCCAAAGTTACAGCCAACTCTTGCTTTCCTCTTACAGAGCTTTTCAGATTGAAAGCAGGTTGTAGCATGCAGGAAAAACATGACAAAACACAGAAATCACCTTTTCAGCAGCATTTGCAGTTAGCAAACACTTTTGTTCACAATATAACTAACCCTAGCCCCCCAACAAAACCAAACCAGGGTTTTTCTACACCTACAAGGAGGCTCTTCTGTTAATTTTTATGAGCATGATTTTCCCAGGCTTTGCTTTGTTCAACTGTGCAGATTTCAAACACCTGAAGGCACCTACAGCTTGGCTAATAAAGAAGAGAGTGATGGTGAAATCTGACTGACTCAGGGCTTAGAATTATTACCTGACAGATGAGTGCCAAGAGGTCAATCAGAATTAGCAGCAGAGGAGAAATTCCCAGCGACTTCAAGCAGCTTTTCAGCAAGTTCTCTAGCAGGTAACACTGGAGAGCCACACTGGCAAACACTGGGCAGGGCAAGCTGGCTCATCTCCCCTGCATTCCCTCCTTTCCTCACCTTGCCACCTCTCCAGCAAATCTCCATCTCTATGCAGCAGGCACAGCCCTTGGGGACCCAACCAGGGACCCATGACACCTCACCCTCTCCCAGCACAGCATGGCAAGCCCCATGGGCAAGGATGAGGATGAGCAGGGGAATATTTGTTACCCATCTGCTGAAAAACAGGCTCTGAGCCATCTAACTGTGGCTCCTTGTCCTAGGAAACCTATAATCACATCATTAGAGGTTACCTGAATATAAACCTCTAGAAAGGCTGCTACAGGATCTTTGCACATACCTCAAATTTACACAGAGTTCCCACATGGCAACAATCTCATCTCCTGCAATGCCACAGCAATTCAGCCCCAAAGCAAGCAGATATTTCAGCAAAAGGGTGATGAATCAACAACTTCTCCCCTGTTAATATCAGTAAGGAAAACTCCTCTTCCTCATATTCCAAAAAGTGAACTTAAAACATGTATATGTTTAACAAAACATTCTGCAAAACTCAGTAGACAGAGGAGGGAAGGGGGCTGCTGTAACTAGAAAATGGCTGGAGCTTTCACAGCACGTTGCTGGCTAAAAGGCACAAACCCAAAGCTCCTCAGCTGTAAAGCTGTTCCCAGCAATGATGTTTGGATTTTCTGTGCTGTTTGCTTCTGTCAGAGGGGAGCTCAGCAGGGTGATGTGATCAGCATCACAACACCAAGATCCAGCACCACAGACTCACTGCTTTTCTCTCCACAACCCCTTAGGTAGCTTCACAATTCCTTACACACCTGTGCCAGGGCCACCATTCCTGTGGTGACACCTCCTTCTGACTCTCAATTTAACTATCTCTAAGATCCCACCTGTATTTTGCTATTACCACCTCAATTTTACAGGGATGAGGCACAGATGAGAGAGAGAAATGCAGGAAAAACAAAAGATTGAGAAGGGAAAGAAGAAGCAGGAGAGGTTTCAAGTGGAATCACTCTGAAATCTGAGCACAAAAGAACAGGCAGGAAAAAATAACCAGGGAAGGAGTGTCTTAGACTGAATTCCTCTTGAAGAAGACACCTTGGGAACCTGGATAGCTTGAACTGGATGGGAAAAAAACAAACCAAGCAAAACAAAATAAACAAGTAGAACAAAACCAGTTTTGTTCTGTGAACAGAGAAACAATCTTAAGAGTCCCAGAACAGGAGAATTTTGCTGCAGTGGTACCAATGCTGTATTCTAAATGTATTATATCAAAAGCATTGACTTCTCTCTGAAGCACTTATTCCCAGAGCATGTTAGTGGCCACCAGCAGTGTCACACCAAAGCTGTGGACCAGGAGCTCACCTACTGAGGGGCTGAGATGCCCACACAGTGCAAGAAGGCAAAGTACAGAGCTGGAATGCCAAGCTCTGCTTTAGCCTGCCATGCCCAAAACCTTCCTCTGCCACTGGAACTGCAGGTACCATGTGAGAGATCTCCCAGTGACAATAACCCTACCTGCTGACCTTGGGTAGGGCACTAACTGCCAGCTACCTGCTACCTGAACACTCAGGCCACATATCAGACCAGCCCAAAGGAAGGTTTGCAGATGGATTTAGAAAGCTGGGACATGCACAAATGCAGAAACTGGAGCAATGTCCCAGTGCAGCAGCCTGACCTCAATCTGCAGGGAGCTCCACTTGTTGCTTTCTGACCTGACACATCAGCTTCCTCAGGAGCTGAGCTTTCTCCCTAGTGCCTCTGGCCCTTGCTTCTCTCTTGATCATTTTCATTTGAAGCTATTGGAAAAAAAAAAAAAGAACAGCATGGAAAGTGCAGGCAAAGGAAATTAGAACTACTGCAATGGAACAAGAAAAGCAGTCAGCAGCTATTTTTTGAGTTGGACACTGCACAATGGAAGAGAGATCAAACATCCTCATCCCCCCTGCTCAGAAGGGTGATGCTCTGTTTGCAGCCTTGGCATATTTCTCAAAACTGCTCTCTTTTCCAGGCTGCACTTGCTTTCATAATATAGAATCACAGAAGGTTATGGAAAGGACCTTTAAAGGTCACCTAGGCCAACCTCCCTGCAGTGAGCAGGGACATCTGCAACTAGAGCAGGTTGCTCAGAGTCCTGTCCAACCTGACCTTGATTATATCCCCTCACCTGGATCCCAGATGAGACCATTTCCACATCCCACCCTTAGTACCCTCGGAGTGTGAGGGCAAAACCCTCCACACAGGGCCAAGCAGAAATTCACTCCCTTCCTCTGCAAAGCTACCTGTGTTTAAGAAATCAGATGGGACAGAGCTGATCTCCACTGCTCCAATACTACCTGTGAGTACTTAAGCAATACTACTATTAACATGAAATTACTTTGAAATCTTTAGAACAATCAGATTCTACCACTTGCCTGCAAACAATATGGCCAGGCAGTGAAGGTGTATTAAATTCACCCATCACTGTGCTTGCTTTTTTTTTTTTTAAACACACCTAATAAGTCATTTATCTCTTTATTTTTTCTTTTGCAAGGAAAAACAGCCACAACCCCCTAAAAAAAGCCAGATAGCAACTTTGGACATTTCCAAATCCTTGAAAAAAAGCCACAAATGAGAAAGAATTTTAATTTATTCATTTCTCAGAAATGATGCAAAAAGCAAAAGATGATGAAACTTCTGAAACACTTCATCCCAGTGCCTGCTGATAGCTATTTATCAAATCAGGCAGGTTGTTTTGACAGCTTCACTTCTAAGCTGACTGTAAATGTGTGAATATCTCATGGATGATTGAACTGGAACAACTACTGACAACATCCATCAGCTTGGAGCAGGAGTTAGTCAGGATCCAGTAGCCAATAACATACCTCAGTGGGACTCACAGTGCTGAACATCTCTATTTACTTTGCACTCTGGAGTTCACTGGGATTTTCTAAAGCAATTACTGACAACTGGACAAAGTTAATGTTTTTCACACAAGGTCCAGGGAAAGGACAGAGTTTTCTGAAAATTCAACTGGTGACAAGAGCAAACACCTTTCTAGGGCTGCAGGATTGGGTTCTGGAGGTTGCTGCTGCTTTACACCAAACCATCAGCTTTAGTCCCTGTTGCTGTTTAGCCCCTGTCATGGAAAGAAAATCACACTCCTGTCTCGCTCCAGCCAACACCTGAGGAGAAGCTGCTCTAACAGGTCCTGTGACAGCCAGGAGCTGACTGACACCAAGCAAGGTGAGAGGTGCCCTGAGACATCCCTCTACAGCTCCTCACTTGCTGTTCTCTGTCAAGATGCCTCTGTTTCAACAGCCTGACCCTGGGTGGTAATGACAGTTGGCATCCTAGACATGAAACAGAACAAACACTTGGCATCTTAATCCGGGTTTCATTTTCAGCTGCTGGGTTTTTCAGGCACATCAAGAGCAGGCACCTCAGCCCAGAACACAGCAGCTGTCAGGACTCACTGCTCTACAATGAGGTAGTGAGCCTGCCAAAAGAATTCTCTGAAAAATTTGCTTTGGAAAAGAGGGAATGGTTGGAGGCTGGAAACTTGGTCTTAGCACTTCCAGCTAATTTGATTGAATAGTCTCTTCTTCACACTGTAATTGAGCACCTCTGTCTCTGATCTCAGACAACTGCTGCAGGCAGGGAAGTACAATTACTTCTTCACCCTGACTGAAAGAACAACAGAGTTTAAGTGCCAAAGGAAACACAAAGCTCATGGTGGAGCAAACCTGTGTATCAAAGTAATCTCTTCTGCTTCCCTGTTCTAGGACTTGGCAGAAAATAAACCCCCTATGTCCTGCTATTGGCTGGGATAGAAGTATTTTTCTTTCTCCCCAACACTCTACCAAGATAAACATTTGAAACCATCCACCTGCAACTTTTGAGTTCTAAATCTAAAATGTCTAAATCCTACTTGTTCTCAGGTTGCTTTTTTGTTGCTTTAACTATTTTCTGAGCAAAGGACCTTGGGGTTTTTGTCCCATTTGCTGCCTGCATTTTTGGGGGCATAGCAGATGAGGTGTCTAGAATGATGAAAATGCTACAAAGGCACCAAATCCAAAGCTCCAGACACATCTGTGGGTCTAAGAATCACTGCAATTTCATTCATCTTTAGATGCCACTGCAACGACAGGACAAAGTAGCTTTCATTCCTACCTCTGATTTGCAGGAAAACCTTCTAGTTAGACAGTTTCCAGCAGAAGAAATGGGGTTTTAATGAGAATTTGGAACTCTTGCTCAACTGTCACCTCAGTTGTCACCAGCACCATTAGAAGAGTAATGTGAGGACTGCACTCCAACGTAACCTGCTATTCATAGGAAGCAGATCTCATTATTACACCAGCTGTTTGACTTCTGCAGTCCACCAAGAACACAGAACTGAACTCTGCAGGCATTTTATTACCAGCAGGAGCTCAACTGACTTCAGCATTAGCAACAAAACAGATGCTGATGTTGCATTTGGCAGCGGGCAGGAAAGAACAGCTTCCAGTTTGGCCTCTGTTCTCTCTACAAAGGAGAAATCAACATCCCACGGTGCCAGAGCACAAAGCTGGGCTGTAGCTAATGTGGAAGACCATGCTGGCACAGGGCTGGCATCCCAGTGTGTTGAAAGTCATCAGCTCCCTGCTCCTGACTCCCACAGAGCACTACATGGAACAGAAGTGAGTGGCTGCCTCACTTGGAGCCAAGATATCACCAATTAACTGCTTGGCAGCATCTTGCTTCTCTGAGACAGCACCTCTGGCTGGCACTCAGCACCCACCAGCCTGCTCAACTACTTTAGCAAAGCCAAGACAATTGGAGATGTTATTCAGGAGAAACTCCTCACCTTGATCCACAGCACCACTGGATCCATGTGATGTGTGTCCACCTGGCTCAGCACTGGATTGAGCTCTTGCCTCACTATAATGAAGGTCTTAAGAGTTACATATTTTTGCAATGTTTTCACATCAGCTCTGCTAAGGCACTGTCAACACTGCAAAGAGTTTAGTGATAGAGTTGCCACTGGGAAACATCTCACAAAGACACAGCATCTGTATTTATGGGAGTCCTCTTGCTGCTACTACTGGCTCTGAAGTGTCTAATAAAAGCAAAAAAAGCCAATTTTCTCCCCCATTAATTAGTAAAGCTATCAGCTGCAACATAGCAAAAGATAAATCAATAGCAAAATCTACTGGCAATTACACAGTTGGCTACTGAGACTTCCTTGTCTGTTTATCAGAGCATCATATTTTTTCCTCTTTCTCATTATTTTTAAAATTCCTAGCCTAAATTAATTCTAAGTATATTAATATTACAATAGCATGCTATTCTAAGTATTTTAAGCTTGGAACTTTCAAAATGAACAGAAAACAGTTGACCAATAACTGCTGTAAGTGCAAAAACTGTGGTTATAAATATGTCTCTTGTTTGTCCAAGTGTCCATTTGTAGTTACTCTCAGCACAGAAACATCTCTACATATACAAAACAGGTAAAAAATTGCACTTCAAAGATCTTAAACTAGGATTAACAGCAGTTCCTTGGCTGTCACCAAGTCTAAGACTTGGGCTGGAAAAATCCCTGTTTGTTACAGGTTTCAGAAGGCAGAATTCCTACTGCAGATGGAGCTCCACCAGCAGAAGTTTTGACTGGTACTTCTTTTTTAATTCAAGCAGAGTTTGTAAATTCCACTAGCAAGCACTGTCTGTGGAAGCTACTCTGGGTTAAATCATGCTAGCAGAGATTAGCTTGTTATGTAGGAGAGGCTCAACACTAAAATTGAAAGTATTTTCAGATTCTGAATAAGACCAAAGGAAATACTTAGGCAGTAAATACCTGTAACATTACTAAGGCAAAATAATCAAGACTTTCTTCGTTTTGAAAACCACTTGATACTGGAACCACACCCCTCATGGTTGGTCTAGTCAAAATTTAACTTAGGTCAATACTGCTGAACAAGCTAAAAAAAATGTTAAAAGCCCAATCCCAGAGAGCAAAACATCCATTAGCTACTCACAGACATGCACAGGCTTCAAATCCTTGTGTTCTTTGTGTCAGATCTTCTAGAATAGCTTGTCTACAGGATAAGAATCTCAGTTTCATGAAAGAATATATTATCCTCTTGACTATGGAAGAGCCTGGAAAAAAAACCCACTTCAAATTCATCTCCAAGGCTCAAATCCCAATGGAAGGCAAGTATACAGAATCATTTTGTTTAGAAAGTAAAGTGCCTAATGATTCTGAGAAGTTATGACACCAAAAAAATCCATATAAAATATTTAAGGACTCTTGCTGACAAGTGACTGGACACAGAGGACACTCATTGCTAGAAATACAGAGAAAAAGAAGTCTTCTGTATGCTCTTGGTTAAGGAATTCTTTTGTTTTTGTGTTACCTTGTGAATTTAACACTCAAAAAAGCTGCATCCTGAAGCAAGAGCCTGGAAGAAGCTCTGGCAGCACTGCTCCTCCCAGCCTGGTGGGAAGGTGCACACCGGTTGAACTCTGCACAGGACAGAAGGGCTTTTTGGTCCAGGGTCTGAGCAGCTTCCAGGATCCCAGTGAGCCTCTCCAGATGGACAGTGTTTTCTGGATGTAGCAGCCCACTCAGAACATGATCATGCCCACAGAGCCAAATCTACAGCAAAGACCATCTGCAGTATGAGCAACTCCCCATCCTCCTTCCTGGAATGGAGTAAATGGGATCAGCCAAGCTCTCCCCACAATGCCATAAAGGCCAAGGGAGTATCTAAGGGTTTGAATTCTAAATGTTATATGGTATTCCAAATTTTTAGTGGCATATGAATACTCAACATCAGCAGTTTCATTAAAGCCTGTTAATAACTCTTAATAGCACCTACCTCCTTATGTAACTTTCTGCAGCTATTTCTTGCATTAGTTATGAATATTCAGAATATTACACAAAAGCTGGTGTCATGTGTCAAGAAAACCCTTCACTACTGACAGCTAATGACAAGTAAGACAAGATGTGCTGTAATTGCTAGTGGTAGAGTGCAGTTATAAGATCTTACTTTCCAAAACTGTATTGATATTTGAATGCCAATGAAATGACAGCTTTTATCTGCTGGCTCAGGGGAATCCCCAAAGACAATTACATCTGTGTTCATCAGAAAATTAAGATGGCCATTGCAGCAGGAAAGGAAATGAGCTACAGTGTGTGCAGCACTCTGAAATGCTGAGCACAGCACCACTGTGATGATTTACTCAGATTAAAATCCTATCAGGGTCTGATCTACAGTAAAATATACTCACTTGACACTTCCACTGCCATCAGGAACAGGTTGGAGCCAGTACTCCAAGGAACACACACTGTTTAACAGCTCTAATTCAGTTTTAGGGCTTGGGCTATTTAATGTCTCTTTAAATTACTCCAGCTCAGGCAGATTTCCATGTGTGCAGTAACAGGGCATTGCAAGACCAAGCCTGAAACTTCAGCCTTCAAACTGCAATCTTCTTACCCCACCTGAGTTTACTGCACCAGACAGGCTACAAACACTGAGCTTTGGCTTCTGACTAAAGAACAGACCTAAATAGGAACTATAGCTTCATATGTCAAACTTCATGGCTTCAGATAAATGGTGTTTAAAATTAATATAATAAAGGACACCAGGAAATGATCTCAACCAACAGAATAAAACAGGAAAAAAAGTGGTAGGAAACTCAGTGTAGAAATTTCAGTGCCTGCACATTAAATTGGGACTAGCTCCAGCTCTGGAGAAAAACCTGCCTGAGAAGAAAGTGCTTTGGAGTGAAAGGCACTGCAGCTAGCTGAGAACTGCCCTGGTCAGAACTTACTGCAAGATAAAGGATACCACTGTGCTGCCAACACCCAGGAGTACTTTCTGGCAGGAAACTTGTCTTGAGATTATTATTAACCTTTTCTTGCTTTAACTGAGTTGCAACTCACCCTGCAGCAGGTCAAACGAGGGCAAAACCCCTCCAGGAACCTCCCAATTCTGAACCCTCAGTGTCCCAGGGTTGCACCTCTCACAAGGTTTATGCTTTGGGATATTACAGGGAACACATGATGGCTTCAAAAGCTTTTCCAAGCCAACAAGCCCACTGCCAAAAGGTGTGTCACAAACAGTAACATGATGCCTGAATAGATCAGGGCTCACTTACAAGCAGCCTCTGGGAATAAGAAGCCAGGGGATCACCAGCAGCATGCAAGATTAAAAGGGAACCTGTGAAGTAAAAGCAAAAGGCTCCCCTATCATAGATACAGCTTAGGGTTGAAACGTGGCATTTAGTTACTCAGCACAAAAGCTCCTCACAGAAGAGCTCCAAGGACTTGACTCAGTTTTCCTGTTCAAAGATAACTGGGGGTCATCCAGCAGCCACATCAGAACAAAGCAGAAGACACCCTCACCCTCTTGCCTCTAGCAGCAGAAGAAAACAAATTGCTCAAGATCACTAATTGCTGTGTCTCCTTTCTCCCCTCTCCTCAAATTTAAGAGGCATCCTGTCTTTCATTAGAAATATTAGCACAAGCAGTGCTCTGAAAAAGCAGCATTATTTACTGAGCTGGGGAATTCATCTGCAGGTTCTGTCGATTCACAGGCTCAGTGGAAGCTTGAAAAGCTGGGGAGCTGTTGACAGCTTCCTGGAAGTTTTGTCTGGAATTTTTAGATTCTGAAGAGCTGCAGGGAGTGGGGTTGTTGGAAAAGGGCTGGTAAATTGGAGCTGATCCACAGAAAAGCAAAGATAAACTCCCAGCTTTGCCATTTCACAGGTAGCTGTTCTTAAAATACATAAGATATCCAAACCCAGTGCACAGCTCTGTAGTTTAAGAGATGACTGCCTTGAAATTTCAGCTATTTTATTTCTGGTAACAGCATCAAGTATTTACCCAAGCCACTGATTGATCCTTGACTTCCAACAGTGTGTGACTCCAGCCTGGAGGTGTCAGAGGAGCAGCTGAGGCCACAGAGGTCCCTGGCAGTGTAGATATCTCTGCATCTCAGGGGCCTGGCACCTGCATGTTTCCACCTAGAAGATGTAAAGGTGAGGGAAATGCTTTCTATCTTTCTATCATATCTCATTTCTATCACAGCTAGCACTGTGGAGTATGTTCCCAGCTGTGCTGTCACAGGCAGACAGAGGCTGGGTCAAAAAAAACAGAATATCAAGAACAGGTAATTTGTGTGGGAAGATGCAGAGAAGGTTAGGACAGACCCTAGAGAAAAGAAACATCAACCAAACCAGAGGACATAGGTTTGTGAAGAGCAGAGCTTGGGGTACAAGAGGCAACTGCACTGTCTGTGGACAGCACTCAACTGCCCCATCACAGCACTCAGACCAAAGTGATGTCCTCCTGAGATATTCAGTTTGTTTTGCCAGGAAGAAGAGCTATCTAATTCTTCCTCCACTCTGCCAAGCACCTTTGAAGATGCTTTTGTGATCTCTAAATCAACTTAGTGGTCTCTTACTATACTTTTAAGTACCAGGAGGGTGATACTGGGAAGATGGAATTGCTGCCTACTTTGCAGATAAACAAAACATTTCTTAAAAGAAGGTGATTTATTTCTCTCCATCTGACCAGAATGTAAAGACTGAAGCAATTTTGATCTAAAATGACCAGACAGTAAATGTGAGGATAATTGCTTCAAAATGGCTTAAGTTTAAAAAAGTAAATTGTACCTTGCCTGTGGGTAACATTCTCCATTTTTCTGTCCCTCTGGAGATTCACTGCCTGTGTCCATCGTGATAAATGTGGCTTTCAAAAGGTAAACACCTTGTTTCCATTTCAGCCTGTGGGAGTACTGAATGTTTCCTCATCATCACCCAAGTGCAAAGCTCTTTGTTTATCCACAACCGACTGCTGACACTTCTGCCCAGAGCAAGGCCTGCTCACCCCAGCCAGCCTCCCTTGGATGAAAGGGAATTCTTTGATGGACCAAGTTACTGCTCAGTATCTTGATAAAAGACAGAGAAATGGTCTCTCCTTTTTATCCTTCTGGACAAGAGCAACAGAGAAACCTGCTTAGAGGAGGAGCTGGTGGTAGATGCCCTTAACAGAGACTTAATATCAGTCTGTGAAACACCTCTGGGCTCAGATCTTGCTGCCTCACTTCAAGAAAAGCAAACCAAAACAAAGAACAAAACAAAGAGAAAATCACACATACAAAAAAAACCCCACCCTAAAACACAAAAACATAAAAGCCAAACCAAAACAATTAAACACCACCAACAAAAAAAAAAATTTAAAATTATCTGTATTTCCTTTTCCTTCCTCTTCCACCCCCTCAAAAAATATTATAAGCACTTATAAGATTTTATGTATTATATTATAGCACCTACATTTTTGCCCTGTAAGATTTAAAACATTTTAAACCACAAAAATGTAAACAGAAAAAAAATGAAAAAATGAAATTAATCAAAAGAGGCTTGTATTCCTAAAACACATACTAGGTTGTGAACAGCATGAAGCACTGAGCACTTCAGTAATTCCTGTTTTCAGAGCACCTAAGACACTTGCAAAGCAATTTCCTCAGCCATCCTGTAGAGGTTTAGTACTAGTCCTTTTTTTACAGGTACACAAAAACTGAGAGCAGAGGTCCTGCCAGGAGTGCTGGGAGCAAACAGTGCCAGATGTTCCTCATCTCACCAGCAACAACAACAACTAGATTACTCACAGATTACTCACCCTAGGAGCATTGTTTGTGTCCAACAGCAACCACTTCAAATGAAACAGCAGCATTTTCTGTCAGCTCCTGGACTCACCCTAGAGCACCCAATACTTCATAGTGTGACTGTTCCTGTCCTCCTTCTAAATATAGTAAATAAACAACCAAACAACACTGCAACAGGACATTCTGCCTTTATGATAAGCAATTTAGGAAGCTCAGAATAAGAAAACTCTTTGGTAAGCCTGCTAAAATATGATCTAGGTTCTGCTATAGGTGGTAATGTCAGCCAAGCATTCCAGCTTTAGGGTTTATACCAAGCAGCCTCTACTTGGCCCATTGGAATTCCAGCTTCTGTGCTGCTGAGGAGCACAAATGAGCTGCATTTCCTAAGAAATTTCTTTCTTAGGAATTGTCATATTCACACAAACACCAAAGACAACACTTTGAGGAGACAAAAAAAAGCACCACCATCTTCCATAAAGCAGAGCTGGCTGGATCTACAAACCCCAGTTTGATGCTTGCCACCCACTGTTGGAAAAACCCACCTGACTGAGCAAGGTTGGTTAGTGGAAATTTCCTAAACCTCTGAGGAAAACAGTGTTTTCCAGGTAATTATACACACACACATACCTGAGGATCTCCCAACCTGCTGAGTGACTCCAGAATCCTGAGAGGGAACAGTACAGGAGGGCATATGCAGAAGTACCAGGGATGGTGAATTTCTGTGCCATGTATCACATCTCTCCCCTGAAGTGTATTTATCAGAGAAAATTCAGGCATCTCCCAGCTGCCAGATGAGAGGAGACAAGAGCAAATGGCTCCCAGCCAACCCCCAACCATCCTCTTATTGCTCTGGCACACACACTAGCAAAGGCAAATAAACTTGTGTTTCCTACATCAGGTGACAGATCTTCCAAAGGGTTTTTTTTAAGGCATTTAAAAAGGAATCTTTCTAAGGGTTGTTCACCCAGTAGTTCCCTACACAATTTTAGTGGATTGTATGTTTTTGTTGACACTGGCCAGTATAAGCAGGATGTTTCTGTTTAGAAACTGCACTTGGATCAACAAATAACTGTTGGGTTTCCTTCCCTTTGTAAGAGAAAGCCAGGGCACAACAGATCCAGCAGACACCAGTTGCTCCCAGTTCTTGGCTCCAAGCAGATCTCAATTTCCAAAGTACCAGAACAGGCTGAAAATACAAAGCAGGGACTTGAGATCACATTTTGTATGAACTATTGACACTCAATGATAATTCAGTTCTCTGGAGCTGCCTGGGATGTCCTGGGGTTGCTGCTTTGACAGAGTGGCTTAGAAACCCTGACAGTAGATTAAGTGCAAAAGAGGCAACATAAATAAATAAAATAATAATAAAAATAAATTTATAATAATAAAACAAACCACAAAAAAAAAAATAATTAGAAAAAAACAAACAGCCAAGGAGTCCAAACAAACAAAACCACCAAACACAGAAAGAAACCCACAGAAACCACCACCACATTTCCAATTATCCTGACACATTTAGAACCTTGCCATATGAAATTGGAGGACAAATTGGGCAGATGAAATGCTGGGTGTGTTATGATAATTTGGAAGCAAGAAGAGGAACTGCAAAAACTAACAGGAAAGACTGGAAAAAAAAAACGTTGAAGCCAGTCTGAAGAACTGAGTAATCAGCAACTTATCAGCTGAAAACATTAAACATTTTTGACAGCTATGGATGGCACTGAGAACTGACAAAAAAACCCCAAACAACTCCAAAATAAAACCCTCTCCACTCTGTTTTCTGCAGATAAACAAAGCCAATGACTCGTCTACAGGCTGCAATTTGCAACTAGGAAGAAAATTCCCCTCAGCAGCAAGCATATGTGAGATCCTGATCAAGGAAGAAAACAAATCCATAATGTTTTTTACAGAAACCTTGGAGCTTGCCAGCTTACATACAATCCTCCCCAAGGCAGACCACCAGAGGCATGGTTTCAAGAGAACTGTGCCCACAAAAATGAAATGCATTTGGAATTAATGTTAAATAAACTCACTTTTGAAAGAAAAAAAATATATATCATTTTTCCCATTTTAGTTCATATTTGTTCAAAGCAAGCTCTGGCTTTTGCAAGTGAAATGTCACCTCCCCAGCATCTTCATGCAGGATGGAACCAGTTTTTAGCTAGAATGGGGCTGCTCAGCTGCAAAGAAACCTGATTTTCAGCAATGAGAAACTGCATGACCTTGGTTTGCTTTCCCACAGCTGCTGCCCAGCCCAAGTGACATGGGCATGCTGGTGCAGATCTCCACAGTACACACTCAACTAGGAATCACACCTAGACAAAAGATCAGAGAAAGCAACACAGTTTTAGCTCAGCTGGATTCAACACTGCAGATAAAAATAAAAATAATAAAATCCACTCCCTTCAGTGTTTCTAGGCTGAGAAGTTTTATGAGTATACAACCCCCCAGCAATTTGAAGCTTTGATTCTGTGTCAACATGTCTGTTCTTCACTGTGATATGGAGAGGGGAGCTGTTTCTCCCAGAGAGCAATACCAAGCAGGGCCTTTCTCTCTCAGCAAGAGCTGCAGGGGTTCAAAAGTGCAGGTGAAGAGGAAACGAGAGGTGGAAACGTTTAGGCTTCACCACATGTAAAATAACTGCAGCTCTGCAAATCTGGGGCTCCAGCAGAATGAGCTTCATCCTTTCTTCCAGGAACACAATTGTGTAGAGTAAGAAAGCCTGTCTAAAGAACACAAAGGAATACACTTGACTTAGTTTGACAAATTCCGTTTGTGTCTAAGCACTAGCTTCTAAATTAATACAAAAAACCACAAAACCAAACCACACAGGTAAGGAAAAATTACAAAATAAAGAATATTTTTTTCAAGCATCACTCAGAAGGCAAAACAGCTCATCACAGCCCTCAGAAGAGGTGTGATTTTGTCTTGAAATGAGAAGTGAACAACGAAGAAAGCAGCTCTTTAGGACATCAGTCCCTACCTGTACAGAAACAAACACAGCAAATCAGCCACTGCAGGAACAGTGAATTCATCCCCCAAGCAGTGTATTTATTCATCAAAAACACAGTGCACAAAACCACTTGTGTGCTGACACCTGCCCATCAACACAGTAACAGGAGAGCATCTCCCAGGACGTGCTGACTACAGGTGCTACACCTTGTGTGGCCACTCAAGTGTCTCCTCCTGCTTTACCTACAGTAAATTTACTATTTATTATACCCCAGAATTTATTTAGCCAGTGATTCCCCACATGAAACAAGCTTGCAAAGGCAAGAAGAAATAGAACCCTGCTTCCCTCAGCCCCACACGAGCACTCCAGCTTTCTCTTCCAGAGCCAGAGGCAAAATATTAGTTAACCTAAATAGCAACAGCAAGCAGCAGAGCGTGCACAACAGCAATGATAGTAAAAAAGAGAGTAAATTATAATGACAGCAAGGATCAGAAAAAACAAATACTGCTGAAAAAAAATAAATCAAATGATCCCAACAGCACTTGCACAGGACAATATTTTATATACTCTGATGTTCTCCATTACATTGAAATCTAAAGAACTGAACAACTGCAATAATATTTAGGATTTTTTTTTTTTTTTTAAGCTTGAAATGACAGCTACAGGCCATTCATTTCATGAATATGAGAACGTATTTTTTAACTGCCTGAACTATTGTACTGATACATAGTAAAAAAAACCTGAAAGGTACCCAAAAATAAAAACAGGAAGGGGGAAAAAAAAACAGTGAACAAGCTTTGTTATCTATCACACTAGCAACTCTATAAAAAACTAGGACTATAATCGTGTAAATAAAAGCATTTTATAATAATTTATTCTAAAAATTTCAACTTCAGAAATAAATGAAATCTTGCATTTAACACTGATCTCAATTAGAATTTTCCTCCACTTTACAACATCCCTCTCCTGAGCCTACTTGGTGCAAGAATGTAATTCCCGAGTCACATCCCTGTCGTGTTCCATCCCACAAAGTAGCAGGGCTGATTTTTCTACTCTTTCTTATAATGGCAGCACTGCCAAAGCAAGTTTTTCCTCCTCCTCCACCTCCTCTCCTTTTTGGTGTCTCTATCAGCTTTCAGTCTCATTTTAGAGCCTTAGAAAAGAAAAACCTCTTAGCAAAAAGTAGAGATGCCTCTGCACAGCTCCTCAGCTGCCACTGCCACCGCGGGGTGGAAGCTGCTCCGTGACAGCCCCGGAGCTCTCACCACACCCAGAGCCGCTTCCTTGCTCCGGACGGGGCCCGGGGACGGGGACTTTGTCACAGCAGCCTCTGCAGAGCATCTCTGTCACTAACAACAACACCCGAGCTTTCCACTCTCTGCTCTCCCAGCCGGTGGTTGCTCAGGACTCAAATCGCGCTGCTGCCCGATCCCAACAGACCTTTATTTTTATAGTAATTTTCTTTCATCCTTCCTACTCATACGACCTCTGAGACTTCTTAAAGCCGAGAGAAGCTCAGAGGCTCTTGGATTTCCATTATTTTTACATGTACACGGCAGTGCCACGGAAAAGTTTTTCCGCGCCCATTTTAAGTCTCGCACGCGTTGCCCAAGACCCTCCAACCCGCTCGGGAGTCGGAAAAGCACCAAACGCCTGACAAATGAGGCTGGAAGTTGCGGGGACGGAGACTAACCGAGGCCCCCTCAGCCCCCCAGGGCCAGGCGGTTACGTTGCGGCTGCTGCCCGCGACCCGCCGCCCGTCACAGCGGCTCCTCCCGCCTGAGTCACCGCGTCTCTCGGCAGCCAGCGCCGCGCAAGGGGCCCCTCCGGCGGCCTCCCCCTGCCCAAGCCCCCCGGGGAAACGAGGCACAAGCGGGACAGCCCCGCGGCAGAGCCCCGCAGCCCCTCCAGTCCCAGCTGGACACGAATCCAGCGCTCAACTTCCCCCAGGTCCCGTCCCTCAGCGTCTCCGCCACCGTGCCGAGCCCCGCCACGCCTCAGGGCGGCCCCGGGGCCCCCTCGCCGCCGGGGCGGGAAGGCAAGCGAGGCGCCGGCAGCGGTCAGGGAGAATTCCGCCTCCTCCCGACGCCGTTCCGCGGTCAACCTCCCCCGTTCCCCATCTTACCTGAGGCGTTGAGGACGGCGGGCAGCCATCCCGCTCGCCCTGCGCTGCCCGGCCGCCCAGCAGCAGCGGGGATTGCCGCTTGCCCGGCTGCCAGCCGCTCCGCACCGCCCGGCCCAGCCCAGCCAGCATCGTCCTGGACCGAGACCTGGATCTCCTCCTCCTCCTCCAGCGGGGACCGGGCCGCCTCCGGGCGCGCTCCGCCGCGGCTCAGCTCGGGGCGGGCGGCGCCGGCTGCCACAGCGGCTGTGGGCGAGCCCAAGCGGAGGGCGGCTCCTCCGCCGCTCGGGGTGCTTTTGTAACGTTTTTTCCTCTTCTCCTTCCCGACAGCCGCCGAGGAGGGGACTGGGCTGGGCTGCGCAGCTCCCTCGGTCCCGCTCAACGGGGCAATCCCCGGGGCAGGAGGGAGAGGCGGCCCCCGGGCTGGCAGTTCTATGACACCCTCCTTAAATACGCGGGATTTCTGCTTCCCTCCTTTCCAGCATCCCCCCTGAAGCAAAACTTTCTGAAGTATCTTACTTGAAAACCACCAACTAGTGTGTAGTATTGTTCAAAAAAAAAAAAAAAAAGGATAATGGAATAAAATTATGTGATACATCATCCCCAAACTATGTCTCTCGTGAGAGATTTATTTTGCTGTTGCAAAATCTCTCCAGCAGCAAATAAGAGCTAAATTCTGGAGCCTTTCTTGCTCAGGTAAAGTTAGTAGTAAAGAACCTCAATCTTCCCAAAAGTCACAAGGATGAAAAACCCAAACTTCTATATTTTAATGTAGAGAGGCTCATATAAAGTTCTGCTCCTTCTGGTCATGGGTAACAGCACTGTGGCCACTCAATGTAAAGACAAATGTTGTCACCAGGGAAAAGTGTGTTCCGTCCCAGTGCACAGAGCACAACAACCTCTTCAAAGTACAGAAAAGCAGGTCATTGCAAAACAGCTCTGCCAGCATGACACTGATCCTCCTGCTCTACTACAGGGAGAAGAGACCTGTCACAAACTCACACAGAACAGAGACAAAAGCTCTGTATTTTCTGTTGAGCAATGGATCAAGCTCCTAAGATCTCCTAAATGAACTGCTGAAAGGCTTGACACCACATGGGAAAAGACCCAGACTCCAATTACACAGACAAATTCTTACTGAAGGAGTGAGAAGTGCCCACTCCATAAATCACACTCTTATTACAGAGTTGCCAGGCTGTCTACCTTGCACTGGAGCATTAACTCAGCAGAGCAGAGTCCTGAGTTGTGGTTATAGGGAGGTTGCATCATCCTCAGTCACCATTTTTTCCTCCCTCTTCCGAGACTTTCTACTGCATCTCGTTTGCTTAAGACTTTTAGATGCTTCCTCTCGCTTGCTTTGATGCATTACAAGCATAAATACTTACAAAAATAATCACTGCATTCAGCCACTTAATACAGGAATAACACATTGGAGCACTTGATAGGCATAAAAGTCTCCAAAAGCCATCACAGCCAAGCAGGTTGGGATTGCACACACAAGCACAGCTTGCACTGGGCAGGACTGAGTACACAAAAAGGCTGCAGCTTGACCCTTAAGTTGACCCCAGCATGATAACACAGGGATAACTCACTAGGAATCCACTTTGAGCAGCATCTATGGCAAAGACTGCTGTTGAGTACATTAGTTAATATTAAGGGTCATATGTTCAGTGTTAAGTTTGCTTTAGTTACAGAAGCAGTGCAGCAGCTTTTAGTTTCCTACTCCCAGTACAATTTTAGCAGCCCATGAGGCCTTTGTGCAGCAGGTACCAACACCAGCAAAGCTCTTTGAGCTTTACAACCCTGGGGGAATTGTAAAGCATACAGGGCAATGCAAATGCCATAGGTTTAGTTGGAACCTTTGCCAAGAGTTTATTTGGCTGCCCAGCTGTGAATGCCTGTGCCTCAGGACAGGCAGTCACTCAACTGCTGCTGTAGGGAGGTGGTGGGAGTGTGTGGGGACAGAGATTCGCCTTCTGGCACCTTTGCAGGGGGACATCAGCCTAAGCTGCCTCTGGAGCCACAGCTCCAGGGAGAAATATCCAACCACCAGAAAAATATGGGCAGCGATCTCCCGTTTAGGGTTTCCTAATTCTGGAGTCATTCCAGACCCAGCTCCTGCTCAAGGCAGGACAATCTGTCATCAGAGAGCAGTAGCATGATGGAAAAGTTCAGCTGTTCCCTCTTCCCTTGACACAGCAGCCTCGTGAGGCAGAGCTGCTGCTGGTTTCAGGCTCTTGGCTCCTTTTGCACCAGGCTGCCACAGAGGTACAGCTCAAGTCTTAAGCTTGGCACCTGCAGCATTAAAAAGAGCTTAGAAACCCTGTATTTGCATAAGTAGTTTTTCTCATTCAGGCAGTTTCATGACCTACACTGCACCTCTGAATGACTCATGGCTTAAAATGCAAGTACACGGGCATTTACTGTCACCAGGGTGGGATGGGAAGTGATTGCTCTGAACACAACACAACCTTTGTGGTCCAGAGGTCCTCAGTGAAACCTCTAAGCACTCAATGCTAGTAACTGAGTGTTCCCAGTAGCTATGCACAGCTGGACACAGGTCCCTCAGACACAGAGGAGACCATGGAATCAAGGTGAAAGAGAACTAAATAATTTACAGGTCAAAACCAGAGCAGTACCAAATGGCTCCTCAAACAAGCAGAAACATTAATTATACCAGAGGAAGCCATGCACACCCAGATACACACTCTCTTTTTTAGTCATTTCACATTAAACATTACAGAAGATGGCCAGAGCTGAGCATAAATTCTGAGTCACAACCTAAAAATTCTAGAAATTAAGAGTATCACAGTATCACAGAGTATTTAGGGGTTGAAAGGGAGCTTGGAGATCGAGTTCAACCCCCCTGCCAGGCAGGATCATCTGACATCCCCTTTTATTCCTGGACCTGAGCACCCACTCCCAACCTCACTGCCTTCCCAGGAAATTATATAGCATTCACCTGTTCTGCAGAGAAGTTTTCTGTGGGTAATACTCCTATGGGTTTTGCTGTGATTCAGGTAATAGTTCTCCCCTGCTTTGATGTGGTATCATCTGCCCTGTTATTGTTTTAGGCTAAGAAGGAAAGAATGGCAGGTGCATGGCAACTTTTTCTGGGGAAAAGTCTGGCATCTAAGTCATTTTATATGTAATTAATGTAAAATTCACAAGTTCAAGCCAAAGGACATTCCTAGCAGACCTAACTTGCTCCTGTAAATCCTGCAGTTCTGCCTAGACTTGTTCCAAAACATAGTTTCTACAAGATTTTTATTACTTCCAGTTGTTTTTAAGGCAAGTCCTAAACTCTAAAGTAAGGAGATGAAAGGGTCTTCCTGCTCCCCTAGGAAACTACCACTGACAAAGGAAGATAGTTTACAGGCATTGCTCCTGAGAAAAGGGAAATGGTGATACCCACCTTTGTGCAAAGCAGTTAATGCAACACCAGTTGTGCCACCTTCCATAGGATGAGGCATCCTATCTCAATATAGTCCTAGCAGGTGCTGTGGAAAGACAGATGAACACCATAAAAATTTAAACATACTGAGAAATTGAAAGCCTTAGAAAGAAAATTAAGGAGGACACATAAGAAGTTTGAGATCTCCTTTTCTCCCCAGCTCAGGAAGCTAGACAGCATTGGGCAACTTTCAGAAAGAAGAAAACAAGTAGTACATTTCTTGACAGGTGATTAGATAACAAAACTTTTCATTAGAAGAAATTATGCAATTTGATTAACACTGCTCAGTTACTCTGATTAGCAAACAATGACAGGGTTTCACATGTCAGGCTGATCTCTAAATACCTAAGGTAGAGAGACAACTCAGGGTAGGACAACCTGTGCACAAGGGATTTCTCCTGTTTCACCCCAGACCATCTGATACCAGACACTCTGGAAGGATCCAGGACACTGGAGCAGGTGGCTGGGCAATGCCACTCCTTCCTCTGGCTGGTTTGACAGTGATGGAGATGCTGCTGCTCCCTCCTGTGCTGTGTTCCTCCTGCAGCATCAATCCCACACTCCACAGTCATGGGTGGTACTTCCCACACTTTCCAGGCACTTAAACCTTCCAAAATACATGTTTGGAAGGCAGGAAGATTTTGTGCTTGCTCTCTGAGAATAAACTATTTTTGGTAACTAGAAATAATAGACTGGATAGGGAAAAAGGCAAAGCTAAGAAACTGAAATGGCTTTTGAATAAACATGTAAGGCACTGAAACAGCTGTATCTGAAATTTCTAACCTTGAACATCTGGATAGACAGTCAAAGCATCAACCTTTCACCACTGATGCACATGTTCAGCAAGCTGGCTGCAGCCAACCAGCACACACACCAGTGGTTCCCAGTTTTACTCCTGGCTTCTCCTAAGCTCTACTTCATGTAATGAAAGCAGCATAATCAGCTGCCAAGGACAAAGCAGAGCAAACTCTTTAGCTGCAGATGACTGCTACATATTTTACTTTTTCCTTTCCTAGGTCATCAGGTAATTTTTAGTAACACTTTGTATTCATAAAAGCGGAGATTTACAGCCTGGAGAACTTGGAAAGCATTTTCCTAAACATTGTTTTTCCCCTCAACGATGCTCTAACAATATTTTCTTAATTTTATAATTTCTTTGAAAAGATGTTTAATGCATTTCCTAGGACCAGGAGGTTAATTAGCACCAACTTTTCCTCATGATTGAGGATTCTAGTGCCAGTGAACAGCACTCAAAAAAAATCACACAAATGCTCAGTGTTTCCCAAGCTATTTACTCCTGTTGGTAAACACAAGAAGGGAGCTATTACACTATTTACTACTGCCTTGCACCATTTGACCTTTTAAAGCCCTTCACTTTTGTTTTAACAGGAACATGATTAAGGGTGTAATTGGAGAGCTGTATTTGGAGATGCCTCTAGGGTGGTGTTCTGCAACAACAACAGCAAAATAAATCAAACCCACATGTAGCTTTGAGAAAATACAAGCAGAAAAATAAGCAGGTGCAAGAAAAACAATATTGAAATTTATTTCTCCTTTTCCAAATCTTTTTTCAAAACAAGTTCTGAAATGTTTCCAGTTCTGCCATCTCCTCTATTTATCTTCTGTAAATGTTCAACTGCTAAAATCTTGAGCATGATGGATATTCTTAAATAGGCAGCTCCATCACTTTTGCTAAGAACCTTCAAAGGAAAAAAACAAGAAATTCTGTGAAGTATTGGATATTTTCAGGTTATCAAAATTGTAAAGGAAAAGACATCAAAGGCCCTGCAAGTGGAAATCAGTAAGAACTCAGGATTGGAGCATTGAAGAAACACCTGTAATGTGGTTATTTGATTTTTTTCATTGCTCTTGTAATAATCTCTTCTACACAGCACTCATCATGCTACACTCCAACAAGCAGGATGCCTTGAGATTGTTCATGAAAAGGCATCAGCAGTAGCTTGGGAGGAAAACCAAAATACTCAAGATAGATTCCAAATCCCAGATATTTGCAAGAGCTGGAAGCACACCCCCAGGTTCCTGCATTCAGATGCCATACAACCTTAGTTTAAAGGCATTCAAGCTGCTAGGAATGTGTGTGTGGGGGGGGTAATTTTAATTGACAAATAAAGAAATTACATCAATAAATCATTACAAACTATTTGTGTGTCCCTTTTAAAGTTCCCAACACAACTGCACAAAAAAAACCTATTATGCTAAACCTCAGGATTATCTGGGACGACCAGGCATTACTGTTATTCAAGTTAGAAATTAACATTTATGATTCTGGAAGAGTGATTGATAATCTGAAATCTAGTGAATGTAGACACTCACCTTTTTTAAGCATAAACTACCAGGAAGAATTCTATAAAAGATTTAATATGCATTAAAATCCAAATAACTGCTTTTAAACAGGAAGTCACTAAAGCAATTTTTGACACAGTAACTGACACATTTATGGTATTCCATAAATTCATCACCAGTTAAGAGCCTCCAAACTCATTGCTACTGGAACTGGCTGCTCAGCTTCTGCAGGCTTCCATCCACCAGCAACCAGAGCACAGCACCAGAACAAAATGGACAAAATCAAAATGAGATCCTTCAGGGCTTAACACACCAGCTAATGCCTCTACTTACAGAAATCAGTGACTTAGGTTCTAATTGTTCCCTCAAACTCACTTCTGTCCCATGCCCTGAACATTGTCTCTGCAATTCTTAATGTGTACACCCTGAAAAAAAGAGAAGATTCCACATTTGAAATAATTGAGCAGCTTTTGACTCTCTGCATCACTAACAACTGATTTTGGCTTTAAAACAATATGACAAAACCATCTTTTTAGTCTGACAAAACATACAGAAAACCAAAACAAAACACAATCACCTGCCCCTGGGCATCTTTTCTCCATTGCCATAAAGTATCAAGATTAATAAATAGCCTTATTTCTAATAAGCTTAGTAACAAACCACACAATTAAGCTTAGGAATAATTCTCTGGGAGCTGCATCATGTGCAAGAGCTTCCTGGAGTGGAATTCCAGCAGATGTGAAAACACACCTCATGTCTCCTCCAAAATCTTACTCAGTAGGCAAAATGTTTGTTGAGCTTCACTGGGCATCCCTTGGTAGGGATAAATCTTCTGGTGTGTTTGGTACAGTGATGGAGCCAAACCATCCTGAGTAAAACTCTTTAGATACTTCTGCCATGCCTGCAGATAATCTACTGTTCCAAACACTAAAATCAATGCCCTGCATCCCAGGGTGTTCCACACAATCACAGGATGCTTTACACCTTGGAAGGGACCTCAGATATCATCTAATCCAACCTCCCTGAGGCAGGGATTCCTCTCAAATGAATTAGGATTTCAAGATACTTCTGAGCTTGCCTATTTAATATTTAAGCCCAAAATCAGTCAGAATGGAGATGAGCTGTGATTAATTAAAAAAAATAACTAGACCCTCTGTGCCATGGAATAATTTTACTGAACAAATAGCTCTCCAGATGTATTTGTCAGAATTTTGATATACAAAACTGATAGAAGAATAAAGCTTTAAAGAATGAGTCAGTTTTACAGAGTAAATTGCAATTAATCATGACATAGCACGTTCTCAGATACTCAATACCAAGCTCACAAGTCAGAAGCACCTATCATGGGGCATTTTAAATCACAGGGTGCCCTTCTCATCTTTGCAATTAGAAAGGATATTTTAGATGTCCCACTTAGCAGCAGTTGGCTTTCACCCAATGCAAATTCAACTAGTGAAGGTCTGATTTAGGAACAACATTCAGCATCACCTCAGACATTTATTACATGATCAATTAAATTGCTAAATGGAAAGTTTTTCTTCATCTTTGGGGAACTTAAACACATTTAGTTAAGGACAACACACAAATAATAAATTAAAATCTCCTCCAAGCAGTGAGTTTGTGGTAACATGCAGAATAACATCACTTGCAGACTTTAGTCAGTGGAGCTTTTAAAGTATTTGCAAACAACAGCTAGTAGAAATTTTACTTGATTATTTGATTTAACTATGGGAGTAAAAATGCAATGTTAGCTTTTTCAAGACTAGTTTATAATAAAATGTAATCATACTAATCATAATTTACTTGTTTCAACTTATTTCATTATAATAATGTCATTTAACCAAAGTATGAGTGACTGTGACAACTTATTTCTAATGTGCTTCTATTAAAAAACAAATAATAAATTAAAATCTAAACAATCAAATTTAGATATGAGATAAATCTATGAAAAAAGCCCAAACCACTGAGTGACCAAAACATCAGCAAGAACAAAGCTTCTGAAAGATGCAACAGTGATTGAATTTTGACATTTTAAAACCTTGATTTTAATGGATATAAGGTAATTTTCACACCCTTTTTTTCCCCTTCTTCATATCACAGCAGAAATCAAACCCTCAAGTGTGAGTGCTCACCCTTGCTGACTCTACGTGGCAGACAACACAAATTACAGGATCCTGGACCAAGAGCACAGTAGTTTACCAAAGATAAGCCAAGGTTAACAGATATGCCTGTGAGGACAACACTTGAGAGGGGTTTTGCAGCTTTATATTGATAGCTCATTTCAGATTATGCAGGATTTCTCCTCCCTTCCAGGGCTCTGTGAAATGAAGTGGGAAAATTGACTATTCAGTTCTGTAAGGGTTTAGCTGCAACATGATCATACTTGCATAATGATAAAAACACACAGTAAAGCAAAATATTTTTAATTAGTAAGCCAATCATAAATAAATTCACCTAAAATTAACAGAAGAAGCAGCTTTGATCCTTCTACATGGATACTTTTTTTTTGTAGCATGTTTTAATAGTCAACTTCATTGTCTAGCCTGGGACAAAACAATTCATCATTGAGCACTCAACAATTCTGCACACCAAGCTAAGTCTTTTTTTTTTTGTTACATTTTTTACATTTTCTTTACAAATGTAATGCTTCTGTACATTATATATTTTATTTCTACAATTGATGTACTTTACTGAAACTCTACAACTTTCACAGGGAATTTGCTGAAGTCTTTAGTAAATGTGAATCATTCCTTTTAAAAAGAAATTCATATAAACAACCAACATACATCACTGCCCTTTGACATCTTTG
Source organism: Ceyx cyanopectus (assembly GCA_013401355.1). Classification (NCBI taxonomy): domain Eukaryota; kingdom Metazoa; phylum Chordata; class Aves; order Coraciiformes; family Alcedinidae; genus Ceyx; species Ceyx cyanopectus. The sequence continues at coordinate 10,003 of VYZU01083821.1, read as the reverse complement.
TTAAGAATTTGGATCTGGAAGGGCTACTGTAATAATAAATGTAAGAAAAAAAGGCTTTACCTAATTGTACATTGTTTTGTTAAGAAATATCCCACATAGCTACATAAATTCACCAGCTTGCAATAAACAGAGCACCATACTGCTGCACAACTGGAAACATGTATAAACCAATTGAAAGTTTACTAGTGAAACAGCTTCATCACTTCCTAGCACTTTTAGACTGAAGTAAATCTGCAAAACTCTGTTGGAAATGTGTATTTCTTGAGCTGTAAAGCTTCCAGAACAGTGCTGGTCACTGCATGTTGTGAAGAAGGAGCATCCACTTCCATCATTTCCCTTCTGCTTCTCTCAGCTCATGCTTCTGTCTGAAGTCAGGGTTTTCCTTCTATTTGTTCCTTGTTCACTTACAGATCTGCTGTTGAATATTAAGTAAGAATTCATAATATGAGAAAGCTGCTTCTGTCCGATCCTCGATTAAATGCTGGAAAAAATCTGTTTTGGCAGGGTTCTCATCTCTGAAAGAAGAGAGGAAGGGATTTTAGTTCAAACATTGAGCAAAAAAAGCCAGAGGGATCAGTTTTAATGAACTGCTTATTGTCCTCTGTAGTCCAGAAGCAGTCCAAAGACACAATAATTGCAAATAATCCAAAATTTAGGATAAACTAAAAGTCTGTAATACATTATCAAATAACAGCATCTTATTAGTAAGTGTAGGTCATAGAAAAGTGGGTGAAACAGCATGTAAAATATCTTGTAGAAACACAAAAATGAGTCTGGTTTAGAAGTTTAAACACGTGCTGGCAACAATGAATTCTGAAAGGGTTAAATTAAACCCTGATAAAGAAAAATAAAAGAAAAAATGGAAAATATACATGTTTGGCTACCTGTAAGATCAGTCCCTTCCCCAGTTTCTCTTATTTGGCAACAAAACACAGAAGGTAAACGTGTCACACCTAGCATCCAAGCTTACTGTCCCAATAAAAATACACTGTATTTCTCTACCAGAAATTAGCCTGCTTAACCCACTGATCAGAAAGGACTTCCACTGCTTTATTATATTCTTAGCAATATAAAAATAAGCAACTAATTCCTACCAATAAAACAACTAGTAACTGAATTTTCACTAGATTCAAAGATGACCTTTGTTGCTAAGGAGTTAACAGGACTATATTAACTGGAAAGAGGATGCTATCCAGTTTCTCCTACCCCAGATATTTCCACTTTTCATCCGTCTCAAATAGAAATTGGAAGGACAAGTCACCAATAATTACTCTAATGATTACTATCTAGCAAATACTTACTTTATTACTTGAAGAACTGGACTTAAAGGTCTGGAGTCTCTGAGCCAAGACAGAAATGATCGTGTCCTTTCCGACGAGAGAGCATCTACCTCGGGAAGCTGGGTCTGGATGGAGGCAATGGAAAGAAATTATCACCTTTTGTTATCCAAAGTGCTTAAAAAAAGAACAGATTGTGCTAATTGCAGCATGACCCAAACCAGAATTTCCCCTTAAATTGCCAACAAAGCTCATCTTTTTCTTCAGCAATACCTGCTCTGTAGGAAGCAGGGCATCTCTAACTGAAAACTGCCCTCTCAGTGCCAAAGATTTTAGAAAGCTCATCCCAAAAAAGTCATCTTTTCCAAATGCTTCTTTTGTGGTTTTCTTTGCCTTTACCTTCACCTGTCAATCAAGTTCCTACATGCTGCATTTTGCATCACTGCAAAGATGAAATCTGCATTGTAAGCAAATTTCAGTGACAAGATGATACTGGACTATTTGCTTGGGGAATGAGCTGAAAAACAAATGATATTGAAAAAACTTGAGCCATTTATTGAGCTAAATATACCCCCTCTTAGGCCAGTATAACCCTTTAAGACAATTAATAGGATATAAAAGTACTGATTACAGAGTTCAAAGTTGTTCCATTGCTGCCTCTGTAGTAATTTAAAAGCAAAGACATTTTTAATGCCAATTTTTGTTCCTATTTTTATTGTAACAGATGCTATATAACTGTTCAAAAGGAAATTTTCATCCCTCCTTATTCAAGTTCTTCCTGAAAACTGTCAATACTATCAGCTGATCAGAGGGGACAGTTTTCAATTGCTCAAACAAAACTCTGAACAAGCAGTCAGGTTTTAGAGTAGTCTTAAAGCTCACCATCCTTAATCTCCACAGAACTCCCATCCAAGGGTCTTTCTAACATTGACTCAAGACTTGGAAACTGAGCAAAACTTAATTCTTACCCCTTAGTTATAGGCCTATCCTGTCCTACCACAGACATGGTATCTCACAACAGCTTCAGAGAACACAAGGCTTCTGAAAACCAGATCAGCAATAAAGTAACTCTAATTTTGACAATTATCTGTCTGAATAAGTCATTTCTGTATTCATTCCATGAGCCCACATCTATTTCCATAAAAATAGTAACAGCAGTAATGTCAAAATCATGACAAAACTGATGTGTTTACATTCTTGACAGCATCTGACAACTTTTCTCCTCTGAAGCTAGCAGGAGGTTAGCAGGTATAAATAAAAAAAACAAACAACTTTTCATTTAGAGGTACATTATTAAAAACTTAAAATGCAGGAAAAAAGATATTAAATATAGATTCCAAATGTAAGCACAGCTCACTGAGCTCCTACCATTTTCTGTGGTACTGATGCATAGTTTGGGTATCCAAGGACATCTTTTATGAAGTTGTTATCACAGTTTTTCCCAATCCAAATGTAAAAAACCTGTAAGATATCAGAATCAGTTTTAGTAAAGGCCATGCTTGTGTTCTAGAGAAAGAGACAAGTGGTGATGTAACTGGAATAAAACCAGAATAACCCCTTGAGTTCTCCAGTTGTGATTTGTATATACTTGTTTATATTCACTATTTGAATGTTTACTTATTGAAACACTGGTAGCATTTGGAATAACATCACTGAATGCCAACAAAAGAAGTTAGAATGCAATACTGAAGGAATGAGGACACAGGACACAAATCTATTGGAATAGTTAATGCAGTAACTTCCCATGTTAAGTCCTATAATGAAAAACCTAAATTATAATATGTTTATGATATATTAATTAATAAAATTATAGTCACACCACTGTGTAAGTTACTGCTCACTGACTTCCCATGCTAAATAACCTGTGGTAAAGTTGGATCTACAGATACAATTCACTCTTGCAACTCTAACATCACACAAGCCAGAAATAATGAACCCCTTAATTCTGTACATAAGTGAGAAGATTCCTGCACCAATGAGAAGTGCTTTGTTAGACTGTAGTGAACACAGTTAAAAACCACTAAGAGAGATTTGGGAAAATGGAACTCTGGTAAATTCTAGATCAATCTAGAAAGAAAAAAATAACCTCTGAAACCTTAATATGAAACCTCAAAGATACTCCTCTGACCCAAATGTGAAGGGCTTTCCCTGGAACACAGATTACTGCCAAGTTACCTGGAATGCTCAACAAGTGGTGGTGGTGAGAGTTGTCTACTTTTAATATCACAGCATGCATTGCCTCATTAAAAAAAAGCAAATAAAACTCAGAAGGTGTGAAACTGGTCACTTACTGAACCACAATCCATAAGAAAAGCTCCTTCCCTTGTCAACTTCTCTGCAGACAGCTTCTGAAGAGGTGGTTGAGGAACAACTCTGTCATTTACATGTATTGTGCTCTGTAACAGAAAACAATATTCAGTAACACTAGAATATAAATAAATCCTGGGAAAACCACTGTTAATCTCCAATAAAACTGTGAGGCCTCTCATGTAACATGTCATATTAAGCCTAAAATGATTAATGTATATTCCACAGCTCTTGATTACTTAACCTAAAGGCTACATTATTACCTAAAAAAGCATAATGCAAGTCAATTCAACTTTTGTATATAACATTTCTTATACTATAGATGCCATAAATTCAGAAGAATTCTAGTGTCTACATTTCCATTTTCTACAACCTCCACAGATGTTTTCAATGTTCCACTTCACTACAAATGTTAGAAGAGCAGAAAATTAAACTCTACTCCCTGTTCTGGTTCACTATTTTAACTGCATTCAAGGAACAGAAAGTTCTTTGCTTTAATATCCTGTCTGAAGCAATATATAGGTTTTTTGATAGAGCACGGAAAGATCTGATTTTATTCAGGTTATTAAAAATAACCCTTCCTTTCTTCCCAGTGATAAAAACAAACTAAAACAAGCAAAAAAATCCTCAAACCCCTGTATTTTCAGATTAAAGTTGCCTCCCCCTCCAATAAGAAAATAAGCTGAATATCTATTAAGAGTCTGTGAAGCATTCTGCAAAAAATGGAGGGAAAAAGTAGTCTAGAGACTAAGTACATGGTAAAAATTTTTTAACAAATCCTTACAAAAAAAAAAACCATAATACAATTGATATGAATTTTGAGAATTTATATATACTGATGAAAATCAAGCTACTCAATTTCACTTGGAAAAGCTCAATGCTCTCAAGAATCAGGTGTAAAAAAACCAGTAAAAACCATTAATAAAAAATGTATCTGCAATATATATCATAACATTTTCTAAAGACATTGAAGAACAGTCTATAAAAATTTAAGTTTTAATTACTTAAACAGCAACAACTTGACATTATTGCAGCACAACATCAGGTGTAACGAAGCATTAAAACCAGTGTTCTAAACCAGGCTTTGTCTGTTACCTCATCAATCAGCTTGTCTATTCTGTACAAGTTGGGATGGATCATTTTCATCAGATGAACAAGAGGCTGGCTCTTCATCTGGCACATGGCATAGACACGATCATCCAAGCGGGTGCTCAGGCCAGTTCTAAAGGCTTTCTGCAAGACAGCATTGGTGTCACTCAAATCCTCACCTTTGTGTCTCACTGAAACAATCCATCTCTGATTTTTCCAAGTATCAAGCAAAGATGGGAAAGTTTGATAAAAGAATATATCTTAATCTAATTCAGTTTGGCCAGTTCTGGGCACCTCGGTCCAAGAGAGATCTGTAGAGGCTGGAGCCAGTGCAAAGAAAGCAACAGAGCTGGGGGAGGGCCTGGGGAATAAACCTGATGAGGAGCATTGAAGGAGCTGGGAGTGTTTAGTGTGAGGAAGAGGAGGCTGAGGGGAGATTCATCACTCTCTACAGCACCTGCCAGGCCATTGCAGAGAGGCTGGTGCTGGGCTCTGCTCACAGAGTGACAGAACCAGAGGAGATAGATTCCAGCTGCTCCAGGGGAGGGGCAGACTGGGCAGGAGGGAAAAGAGCAGCCAGATCCTGGCACAGGCTGCCCAGGGAGGGCATTGAATCAACAGCCCTGGGGTGTTTTAAGGGTTGTTTGGATGTGTTTTTGAGGGACATGGTTTAGGGGTGAACTTTGTAGAATATGGATAATGGTTGGACTGGATAATCCCAAGGGACTTTTCCAACCTGAATGATTTTATTATTACAATACCTTCTAAAACTTACGAATGTTTAAATAACCATTGAACATATGGTCACTAATTTAAAATAAATTAACAGTCATCTTCTAAGAAAAAATCCTGTAAGCTCAAAGGAAAACCAACCCAGTTTTCTTTTCTTTTTTAAGTAAAACTGGTGTTGCTTGGTCTGGAGCTGACAAATTCCTCAAACGCTTATTATGAATTAAATATCTAACATTCATCTCTTAGGTCCTACCTACCTGTTTGAGAAGGGCCAAAATATAGAGTGGAAACAGCTTGAGGGAATTTGGTGCCATCAGCATGGACTGCTGCACATTTGAGGCAGTTGCCATGTAGGCTGCCAAGGAGTCCATCACAGCATTAACTAGGGCATCTCTTGCATCTGCCAGGCTAGATGAAACCGAGCGATCCACGGCTGTGGGGAAGGAAACAAGAAGTTATTAGAGTTGGTCTCATTCACTCCATTGAATTTTGCAAGCATTAGTTGTGCTTTTGGGGTGGTATTTTAGACAGCTGTGGTGCCAAATTATATTTTTAAGGAGTAAATAAGATGATTCCTTGGGTTCCTGTTCCCATACAGGAACTCGCTTTGGTGATGTTGAAAGAGGACAGACACCTGGTCTCCATTCCCTAGTTCCTACCCTTGGAGAATTTAAATCATTGTTTAAAGCTGTGGAATGTACCTGAGACTGTTTAAAAATCCTGTTTTAAACCTTATATGAATAACACTGTGGAACTTAGTGACATGGTCTAGCTGGGTTTTGTGGTGTCAGGTCTTAAATTGGACTCGATGATCACAAAGGTCTTTTCCAGCCTCAACAATAATTCTGTGCTACTGATGAAACTCTCCACTGTCCTACATCTAAGATAAGATTTGCAGCAATTATTTTTATATTTCTTTTTTCCCCCCCAAAGAAATGTCTTCCATTATTTCAGTGGCATAATTATGATTAGTGGCAATGAAGCTTCATCTTTCTCTGCTGAAAAAGAGCTGCAAATCCTTTGTCAGAGGAAGCCACCTGCTGGACTGAATGCACATCTAAGATGAGATACTGAAGTTTGTTTTTTTTTTTCTTTACTATGACTATACAACACAGCATATACTAAAATGCTGCACACAGCCATACATGTTCAATGGGAGATCTGTCTGTGAAACAGCTACTTCTGACCCACAAGTAGGGGGCCAGTAAGAATCCTCAAACCAGCAAGGACAGGATGGAAGCATAGGAAACTAATGGTTAGCTTAGGTACACTGCTGGCAGAAGGCCCTTTTTAGCCTCCAGTAACTAACTCAACTGAATCAATCTGGTTCTTAAGTAAGGGTCAAGTTTAATAAGGAGTATTTCAGGTGATAGTTTTGGTGTAACTTTTGTTTTGTCATATTCTGAATTCTCAGATTTCAGCGTGCTCCACTCCAACCCCTTTCTACAACACCCAGGTTTCCTGCACTACTTAATTTAATCAGTTGGCAAAATGAAGAATATAGAATGAGATTTGAATCTCCCTTGTCTATACTCACCCATATTTGCTAAGAGGCAGACAACTGCTTGTACATCTGCTCCTGCATAGACATCAGCCAGTGAATTTACTACAGGCAAGCAGAGCGTGTGCACTCGAATTCGACGTTCACCTAATAAAAATCAGCAGAAATCATTATCTAGTATCTCCTGGTAGAATTATATCCATTATTATTATGAAATAATAACTCATTTGTGAAAACACACCAGTCAGGAAATTGCTGTAACATCATCTCCTGCTCTTCTCTTAACCTGCTCAAATTCTGCATTGCTCTAAAGCATTCCACTTATTAACCAGCACAAGTTCGTAACACCAACTTTCTTATAGCTTGTAACATGCACAATCAGTGTCTCAATCCCACAAATGAAGTACATTTCCAATTGGGAATTTCCATCCCAAATTTTTGAGGCATCTCCCACAAAAGCAAGTAGCTGTTATTCTTTATGCCCACCCACTGTACTGCCAACTGGCTCCCATCCATCACGGGTCTGTGATTTTGGACAAAGTGAGTGCCCAACATGTTGCTGCTTCTAACAACAGCATGCCTTGAAAGTAAAGGAATCTTGCTGAATCAGCTCTGTGTAAGATGGAGATCAATTACATCTTCCCATCAAAACCTGAATTCACCAAGATATAATTATGTGATTAACTGCCAAGTAGGTTCAATAGCTTTGACAAGATTCCCTTAGGGTAATAAAGAACAACAAAAGCATCTGTGGAACTAGCTAGAAAAAGAAACAAAAAGCCCATTGGCCAATTAATTTGAATTTATTTACCTTTACTGGAAGTATACAAAAGAGCTGTTTGAAAACAAACCAAAGATGTGTCAGTCAGACTTTCCTCGATGGACATTTGCACTGCAAATCCAGCATCAGGATTGACATTGGCAAGGGACAATAAATCAGTAGATCGTACAAAAAAGTTCCCATGAAAAGTGTGTATTGAAAGACCTAGAAGGAGATTAAAGAATTCAGAGTGAGGTTAAGACAACATGAGAAACTCCTAGTAATTAAAAGCCACAGCCCTCAAGCTGTGTTTGAGAAAACAGTAAAAATACTTATTGTAACTATTGTGTATAAATGTGAATGATTAGATATTTCTGCAAGATTCTGTAGAGTCATAGTCAGTTTTAACACACCCAACTGAATGATGCCCTTACACTACAAATCAACTTATGCTGGTACAATCTCACTGCAAATAAGTGAAAAATCCACAAACAACAAAAAGAAAACCACACTAATCCAAAAAATTATGTTAGCAAAAGCTAACTGCAACTTACACAAAGAGAGCAACTCTCACTCTTCACTGAAAGAGAAATAACCTGAATTCTAATGTTGCTGGAGACCAAGCACATTAAAAATACCAGTTAACATGATTACACCAAGTTGTCAGGACTGAACACACACCTTTTGTACATCTTATGCGCATCACTGCTTCGAAGCCAATCTTTCTGGTAAGGTACCTCTTCAGGTCTTTCTGCAGCTTCTCAGCCTGAGCAGGGTTATGGCTATGATGGAAAGATGGATAGTAATAGATGCATCCAGCAGAATATTTGGACATGCAAGCTGTGAAAGTGGAAAAAGATATGGTTAGGAAGTGAAATTACCATGACATCAGGACATGTTGTGTCCAACCTTCTTCAAGTTCAACTTGTTCTAGACATGACCCACACCTTTTAAGACAAGAACTGGCCTAGAGTCAGGCCACTGAAGACAGTGATGAGTTCCCCCAATTAGATAATTACACACTTATTCCACAAGCATTCCACCTAAGGCAGAAGTGGATGCAGAACTATTTAATAGCATAGAGGTAAAAATCAGTGTGTGCAGAGACAAACCCTGGTTTAATACTGAAACAGGAGAGCTTTGTTCTACCCTTATTATTCAACTTGATTCACTTCTTGAGAACACCTTTCCATTTGAAACTGTGAAGTCACAGAATAAACTGGGATGCCTCAAATACAATATTCCTGCTCTTTACTGCTCTCACCTTCAAAGTCAATTCCTTTGCAGCATTACTTATATTTACAGAAGTGCAAAAAGAATGACATGACTTCAGAATTGCTAAGTAGCAATTAGCAGTGTGGAAAGAGTGAATGCATACATTAAATACTCCTTACCCAAAGAAGCTAGATCAGAATATTGTGAACTTAACAGAAATAAATCCACAGCAGTCTGCTGGCCTGAGCAGTCCAGTGCCAACTTCTTATAAAAATCTGTTGCTGGACCAAGATGCTGGACCACCTTTGGGGAATAAAGAAAAACTCAGTGAATTGCTATAAACAAACACCAAGAGTTATCTCCAGAACTATTCAAGTCAAAAAGACATGGCCAGTCCCCAGTCTCTCAAGATGACTTGTAGAAGAAATTTTTGTACCTTTGTGCTTGACCTTTGATTGGGATCTTCTCTGGAATGCAGAAGACCTGCTCCCAGAGATGGTAACTGGGTTTGAAACACAGATATTCGCCCACCCGTGGGAGACATCAGTTTAAATGCAGCCTGAAGAGCAGGGCCCAGAGCACTGTGTGTTTCTCTTGTGTTGGTGAACATAGTTGGTAATGCATTCAACAGATCTTTGATCAGCTGCACAAAAGATTGAAGAGTGATTATGAGATCTGTGCAGGCTTGAGACTTTCTGCTATTTCTAACAAGCTGGATTGACATCACAGAAGTGGAATCATCAACACCAAACACTTCAGCTTAGTTTGTTTCAACACAGTAAGGAAAACAAAGCCATCATTTAAGAAACTATGATGTATCAACCAAATGACATGCAATACTTCTGTAATAAAAAAGGAGCATTGGAATGATGTATTATGAAGACAAGCTTGAATTCAAAGTTTAAAAGGAACCTCTATTTTGATATTTACCACTTTAAATTGCATCTATTTTGAGCAATCTTACCTCTTTGCTTTCATGGAGATTTACAAGTAAACTGTCTGGTGTAGGCAGGAAAATATCTGTAGGGAGAATAGAAAAAAAAAATTGTATTCAAGAAAAAAACCCTATTAACATAGAACAATTCAAAATATCACTACTTACTGCAACATGTGCCCTGAAAT
>VYZU01083820.1:103877-129427 GCA_013401355.1 Ceyx cyanopectus | reverse complement strand
ATATAGAATTAATAAATAATTGCATATCTGATGTTTATTTTATGCCAGCCTCCCTAGTAAATCCTTAATTGTGAAATTTCTTTGATAGGAATGATTTTCCTTAATCTTCAAGACATAAGTAGCTCTTTGATATGGGCAGTACAGGATTTTAATGAAGAAACTTTAAATTTCTGGCACAGATCTAATTCTGATTTCTTAAAAGACCAAGTGTAAACCACTTAGCTAAGGTTTGATAATTTCAGTTAAAAAAATCAGCTTTATTAAAATGGGATGTAGAAAATCTTTGAGTGCACATCAGTTAGAGACATAACAAAAGTATTTTGAAAGTAGTTAATTTCCATTTCTTTTTACAAGTTGTTGGAGCTCTTTGATAGTGAAGACCCTCGAGAACGTGATTTCCTGAAGACTGTTCTTCATAGAATTTATGGAAAATTCCTTGGTCTGAGAGCATTCATCAGGAAACAGATAAACAACATTTTCCTCAGGTATGCTCTATGTGTGTGTGTGACTGGGTAGAGGATCATTTTCTTTTGCCTTCAGTCAGGGTCTGCTGACTATTTATTTAATTTATTCTCAACTTTTTATTTATTTCATTTAATCTCAAAATTAAAGAGCTGGTTTGGGTCTGTGATCTGCCTTTCAAATTTTAAATATTTGAAATATTTAAAGCTTTGAATATTTGAAATTAAAAATTTAAATTTAAAATTTAAATATTTTAAGCTTATTAAAAATCATTCCTTTGGAATCCCTGATCCTCTGTTTGGGTTCTGATGGTTGTCTTTTCCTAACAGGTTTATCTATGAAACAGAGCACTTCAATGGTGTTGCTGAACTGCTTGAGATTTTAGGAAGGTGAGTTTGATCTGACATAGGAAAGCTAGAAATGTTATTGTGGGTGTTTGCTTCATTTTTCTTGCTTTGGGAATGGATGGGGGGAAAATGATTGCTGTAATGACTGATGAGGTGCAGTCAGTTATATAATCTAATACTGCCTGGCTTATCATGTGAATATCAAATTAGGTTTTATAGGAGACATTTCTTCAGTGCAAGTTTTAAAGATAACTGGCAAAATATTTCTCAAGGGTCCTCATTTGTTAGGAATATCTACTCTCATTTATCTGATATCTGATAGATGACTTGTGCTCTGATTCAGAAAATGAATGTTAACTTCTGCCCTCATGCTGAATGAAATGCTTTGATCTTCAGCAGGCTGGGGTTTTTTTTTAGTTGTATTCAGGAAAGCCTTGTGCTAGAGGTTGGGTTTTTTGTGGTGAGTTTTTGGTTGTTTTTTATGTGTTCTGAGGGTTTTTTTTTTTAATACTCTTTCACTAATTTAATTGTTAACTTTCAAGTTTTTTGAGTATTTTTTTCCCAAAACTTTTGCATATATTTTATAGTAAAAAAACCTTATAAATATTACTGATCTACCTGAAAATCCAAACATTGTGGAGCTATTGCAGAATAAATTGTCATGAAAATCAAAGGGATACTGTTATTTTTCTCAGATTTACCTAAAATGGGGACACTTAGACACACACACACCCCTCTATCTGAAAGACTTTTCTGTTCTATGTTTATAAATATGTTAAGGGTGAGTGTAGAGAGGATGGAGCCAGACTTTTCTCAATGTCGTCCAATGACAGGACGAGGGGCAATGGGTGCAAGTTGGAGCACAAGAGGTTTAGGCTTAACACAAGGAAGAACTTTTTCTCAGTGAGGGTGCCAGAGCTCTGGAACAGGCTGCCCAGGGGGGTTGTGGAGTCTCCATCTCTGGAGACACTTAAGACCCGCCTGGATCTGTTCCTGAGAGACTTGGTCTAAGTGATCCTGCTCAGGCAGGGGGGTTGGACTAGATGATCTTCTAGGTCCCTTCCAGCCCCTAATTTCTGTGATTTCTGTGATTTCATGAATTCTTCACAATACCAAAGCAGTGTGCAGACTTAACTGGGTGAAATGATACTGGTGATAGTGGGTGAAATGGCTCATCTTCTGGTGAATTCACAGTGATGATGTCTCACAATCAGGCAGCAAGACTTATGTAGATGATCTTAATTAATGAAGGTCATGATGAAAATACTTCAGCTGATTTAATGAGTGTTATTTGACTTCTACTGTGTGTCTCTGAGTCCTACCAAGAGTCTAAATTCATGTGATACCAACATTATAAAGGTTGTGCATGTATGTAGAGCTATTTTATGTCTTCAAAATAACCAGGTTTAGAAATTGAATCAGAAATGAAGTGTCTCTTGAACTGAAAGAAATTCTTGACTTTTTAGGAAAAAAAAAATTATTTTTCACTAAAAATAAATCCTGCTTATTCCTGTTTTCAGTATTATCAATGGTTTTGCACTGCCACTGAAAGCAGAACACAAACAGTTCCTTATGAAAGTTCTGATTCCCATGCATACTGCAAAGGGATTAGCTTTGTTTCATGCACAGGTAAGCTTTTGCCTATTTTTAGGAGTGGTGGGGTTTTTTTATATTGCATTTGAAACTAATGAAATTGAAAGCAGCAAGTGTTATAATCACAATATTCCAAAATGGTTGCTAATTTAGTCACTGTTTTTGTTGTTTGGTTTTTAAGATCTTACAAATCTCATGTCTAAATGTTAATTTGGAGATAATATTTAACATACCTTAAAAGTGAAAGGATGTAACAGTGAGGCAAAGTCATGTCAGCTGAATATTTTTTCTTGCTAGTCTTGTCACACTTTAAGACTCCTTTAATCCCAGGACCACTTCCTTTATGTCACCTAAATGCACTAAAGGCCAGGTACTTAATTCAGAAGTGCTTTTTTATTTCTAAAATCACAGCAGTGGTGGGGAGGGGAGAAGAATGTTGAATATAAATAGCAGAAATGTCTAGTATTTCCACTAGAAATTATGTAGATCCATGACATGCTGTCAAAATGCTGTGGTTCTTGATTTGCTTTCTGGTCTTACACTCAGCACAGATGTTCAGCTTTTTATTTGAGGAATAATTTTCCAGACATAAAGCTTGACTATTGAATACAGTTGATGCAAACTTGCAAGTAATTCTGCTGGGGCTAATTAAAAAAAAATAGCTTTGTTGCAACTGCTTTGCTCACTAATACAGCTCCTTACAGATTGAGAAATGAGGCTCCAAATTAAATGATGAATATATAATCCATGAGCAGGATCAGGGCAAGAACTCAGTTAATTCCTAATTCTTATCTAATGTTTTAATTCAATTACTTGTCAGTGTGGCTTTTGTGTAGGCAGGTGCATGGGGTAAATCAGTGATAGGAAAGAGAGGTATCTTGCTGCCAGATCAGGAACAGCAAGTGACCTTTTTGTTTTCCTGTGGTATGATTAATCTGGTTCATCAATACCTGAAAGGGTCCTATTAATTCTATAATAATTTTGATTCTGCACATATACATCCTTTTTTTACCCCTTTACATAGGGGTAAAAGAAATAAATTAGACCTTTTGTAATTACAGCATTGTAATTAGCTGCTCTGGGATAAAAGCTTGAGGAAAAAAAAAGAGAGAAAGGTAGTGCTTGAATTCAGGTACCATACATTGAAATGTCCATGTAATGCATGTAAATAATCGTTATATTTGCTTTGTATTGTGTGTTGACTTTGTAAAATGGATTTTAGTGAAGTCTAGGATTGAAATGACTTTAGCAATAGGATTATTGTGTGGGTTTTGTACTGGACAGAGGTATGGTTGTTCAGCTACAACTCAACTTCTGTGTGCAAAGTAACTAAATTAAAAGCAATTCTAAATTGACCTCAGGAGAGCCCTGTGTACATCTCACCAGAGGCTGAGAGCACATGCTGGTGCCTTCACCCCTTTGTGCTTCCCTCCAAGGACAGGTGCTCCCTGAGCTCTTGTGGCCATGAAATCCATTAAAACTATTTTTCCTGTCATCTTAGCACTGAATGGAATGTGCTGGAGGTGTCTAATATTTGAGCAATGTGTGAATGTATGAAAAAAAAATGCAGATTTTTAGTGTGCAGGAATTTTGTGTAAGACAGAGCAAGCCTGGATGTCTTGCTGCTTTAATTGCTGCTAAAATTTTATTTAGTTTGCAAAAATTAAAAATGGCTGTGTAGAGGTGTTTTGGGGGTTGTTCCCCACTCCCTGCTCTGAAGTGCTTCTGTTATTTGTTATTATTGCACTATCTTGCAATGTCTAAACAGTGTCTCTTTAAACTAAATAATCCTGTACCTTTCATTTTAGCTTGCCTATTGTGTTGTACAGTTCCTGGAGAAAGACACAACTTTAACAGAGCCTGTAAGTGGTTTTCAGATTGATGTTTTTCTGGTTTTACTTTCAATTAAATTCAGTGGAACTCATTAGAGCTGTGGAGCAGTTTTATCTGGGCTATCTTGAGCTCTCCATGAGCATGTTGGTTTTTTTAATGTTTTGTTGGTTTGTTTTCAAAACTGAAATATTTGAAATCAATTGTTAAGAAAATCCCATGTTTGAAAGGGCAGTTCTGTCTTAAACCAAGAACACAAAAGTAAATAAAACTCTAAAAAATAAAAATAAAAATCATGCAGATTAATTACCTTGTATGATAAAGCATGAACAACTCCATTCTCTCCTGGTAATAACTAAAATGTCAATATTCTTTTGGTGCTGCTAGCTTGTGTCTAGCCACTGCATAAAGCTGAAATATTTTAGGGAATAAACAGTCCCAAAATAAAAGTCGGAAAGAAAAACAACCCTTTATTTAGCCAGCAAGAGCTCTTGGAATTCCAAAGGTGAGATGTTTGTTCCATCTCTTGTGTTCCTGGGGTGCCTCATGGCAGTTGCAGTGCAGGTGCTTCAGGCAGCAGTGGCTTTTGCCAGACGACCTCCCATGACAGTTCCTGAGAGCTCAGCTGGAAAGGGGTGTGCAGCACTTGGTGCAAGGGCTGTGGCAGTGCCCATAAAGAAGAAGGTAGGCTCAGGGCAGGGCAGCACAGAAGCTGGTTGGACAGTCAGAAATCTTCCTGGTAGGGGTTTGCTGATAATGAAATATTTTATCCCTTTTTGTGATAGAAAAACCTGGATTTTGCACAAGCTCTTCATTTTTTTCCATTAAAAAAATAAAATATCTATATTGTTTCCACAAAGCTGTTTTTCAGCAGTCTTTCAATGAGAAAGCATTTGATTTCTTTATTTTTTTTGGCTTTAGGTCAAGTAATATTTGAAGAACTCCCATCAGAAAGCTGTCTTTGAGTACCTTAGTGTTATTTTTCTGGCAGGAATTGTCACTCGGGGTCAATTTGGAGGACATTCAGTCTGAGCTCTGGTAGCTATGGCAGTCTGCCTTAGGTCAGTCCTGATGCTGGTTGTTACCTAACCCTGCAGAGTGCAGTGGCCTGGACCTCCAAGAAATCAGGCTGAACCTGCAGGCTTTGCATGGGAGAGAAGTTTTCTAGCAGGTGCCTGCAGCTGAAAGTCACATTCATGGGAATTTTGTAGCTCAGGGAAGGATCTCAGAAGCTGTGTGTAGTGTGAGCAGCAACATTTCAGCTCTGCAGTCACAACACTTCTTCAGAGGAAATCTTGAAACAGAAAAGTATCAATATTTGAACAGAAAAGCTCAAATAGCAATTTTTTAATAGGAAAGCAGAGTTCAGCTGGAAACAGTATTTTGAAGGAGCAAGGAGTAGGTGTCTAGTTGAGGTCTAGGTTGTTCAAAGCTTATTGAACAGGCTTACAGATGCTAGGAACTGGACTCTTCCAGTTAACTCCATTTTAGGCTTTAGAGACCAGTCAATTCATGCCCCAGTTTGGGGTGTATAGTGGATTCTTCACAGTTTTCCTTTGGCTTGTCTGAATTCTTTTGTCTTACTTGCATTGTTGAGGGGCAGGGGGAGGTGTGGGTGGAATGAGCTGCTGAATTAGTTTCTTACAAGAAATTAGTTTTTTACAAGATTAGTTTCTTGTATGCTGCTGAAGTTCTGTATTTTTAACTGAGTTACTGGCTAATTAACAGAAAATGGTCCTAGATTTAAAGTCTGTTTCCACAGCCTACTTTAAATTATGAATCTAGAAAAACAAATGTAATTAATTCATGCAAATCTCCCTCCTTGAGAGCTTGGAGAAGTTTCTGTGCATGTGAGCCCTGGAATTTCCCCCCTGCCCAAGGTTTCTGCATTTGCTCAGCAGCATCTGAAGTGATGTTTAGTTTGGTACTAGCAAGATTTGCAAATACCCTGGGATAAAGATGTGGGCACTTGAAATCATTTTTGTCTGGAAAGTCACTTTTGATAGTGCACATAGTTGTGAATAAAACAACCAACATGGCAAAACTCAAATGTTTTTATGTCATAAAAACAGAGATTCTTTAACCAGAATGAAGCTTTGTTAAGATTCTGAGAATATTTTTGCTTCCAAAAGATACAGCTACAACTGCTTTTTTTTTTCTTATAACCAGCATTAATTTTGTAATTTAGATGCCATGTCAGATGTTTGGTTCTGGGAAACAAGCCTCCAGCCTTTGTTTGTTGTGTTGTGTGTTCTCCTCAGCTTCCTCCTCAGGGCTGTGTTTTCAAGTCAAGTTTCCCAAATGTTTTTTGGGTTTGTTTGGTTTTATTTATTTATTTGTGGTTTTTTTGTTTTGTTTTTCCCCCCATCCTTGTGTAAGGTAGTTTCCAATGTAGACACTGAAATAGAATTTCTCTGTAAGCTTACATCCTTTTTTTTTTTCTTCTGTTTCCAGTCTTTAACATTTCAAATTGCAGGCAGTGATGGAGGCTATGGCTCTGTATGTGCAGTCAGCACTGCCTCTTGGCCTTCAAAACTTGTTTTTTTTGAGGCAGCACCTGCTACCTCAGAGTGTGGATGAGTAGAAGACAAAAACTGTTCTGGGAAATCTAGTTCTAAGGGAGTTAACTTCATTTTTTGGTGCTTTGATGTTATCAGCATCCTATCAATATAGGTACAGGGATGGGAGGGAAATGTGAATGATAATCAAAGGCTTGTGAAGTGATAAGGGTCTAAATGATGATGATAGCCTAAAGAGGATAAATATTTAAGTGAGACAGCACAATATTTATTTTCAGTGCAACTAGATTTAGCTGAATTCAGTCTTCATTGAGCCTCTAGATAAGGAAAAGCAAACTAATACTTTTTTTTTTTTTAATCTTATCAAATATGTAACAGAATGTTGCTCTACTTTAACCTGTTTGTATTTTTACTCCAGGTAATCAGAGGACTGCTCAAATTTTGGCCAAAAACTTGCAGTCAGAAAGAGGTTGGTTCTCTCTCATTGTGGTGTCTGCTGTGATGTGTCAGATGGACCCCATCAGTGTGGCAGGTTCACACACCTCACCTCTGCTCTGCTGCTCCTGCACAAAACCTGCAGCTCTTGAGGCTTCTTGAGCTTGCAACTCAATGCAATTGTGTAACATGTCTGTTCCTACTGTGGTTTTACTGGTTTACAACTATATATTAGAAGTTGTATTCTAATTAAAATAATTTTCTCAGGTGAGCAGTATTTTAGTTGGGATAGAGCAGGTTGGAGGTGGTAATCTGTGATGGGAAGTGTCTGGTAAAGCATGCACACATGCAAAGCAACTGGTTTGGGGCAATGATTCTGGTTTCTTCTATGTACTTATGGAGTTTAAAAATCAGCAGTTTAATTTAAGCCACCAGATTCTCCCCCTGACAGCTTCTTAAAAGTGGGGTCCCTTAACAGTGCTGTTTGTGTCAGTGGTGTGAAATTTGACTGTGCCACCACCCTAGTGTTCTGCTGGTTGGAATTTAAACCAGGAATTAACTATTGATCACTTCTGAAGTGACTGGGGAGGTCTGATAATGCTAATCCATGCAGCCACTCTTGAACTAAAATGCTCCAGTGGGTTTTTAACTGTAAAAATACATATTCTGCAGAAGCAGCTCTCTGAAGTGTTTAGAAGAAGAAGTGGCAAGATGAGAGCTGCAGCTGCTGATTGACTTCTTTCAGGCTGCAAAAGCCCTGTGGGTGTCTAATGCTGTCTAACTACAGCCAGCTTTCTTTGCAGGAGTCATGACTAATGCATAAGCTGGATTTTGTTTCTGTTTACATATCAACCATTCTCCTGATGTTTGATATATTTCTTTTCTACAAACAGGTAATGTTTTTAGGTGAAATTGAAGAAATCTTAGATGTAATAGAACCAACACAATTCAAAAAAATAGAAGAGCCTTTATTTAAGCAAATATCCAAGTGTGTGTCAAGTTCACATTTTCAGGTAAAAAAAAAAACAAACCCAAACCAACCAAACAACAAAAGAGCAACAACAAAAACCCATCCAAACTTGCAGTAATTTTATTTTGTGGCAGTTGACCCCTAATCTTTGTGTTTCAGGTTGCAGAAAGAGCTTTGTACTTCTGGAATAATGAGTATATTCTTAGCCTGATTGAGGAGAACATTGATAAAATTCTACCAATTATGTTTGGCAGTTTATACAAGATCTCCAAAGAGCACTGGAATCCGTATGTAAAGTTTATTTATAGAATAAGAAAGAAATTGTCCACTGTTTCAGGTTTGGATCATGAGCTTATGAATGTGCCTTCTTTTTTTACTTAAATTGGGTGAAATTGGTGAGATTCTGGGTGCTAAATGTGACACTCATTTTCAGCTATATGATGCTTTTCACTCTTCTGATTGTTATGATGGAGAGCTGGAATGGATTGGAAAAGTCTGATCCTTCACACTGTTCATGACATCTGACCTTAGGTGTTAGTTAAATGCAAACTAATACTATTTAAGCCAAAAGAAACAGTGAGGTAAGAAGGGACAGGTACTCTGAGAGAAGACCAATGCCTTCTGCTATAAAGGATGGCAGTGATGAGAAAATTAATCATTCCTTTTAGATTTAATGCCATGTTAAATACTAGTAATCACAGAATGTTAGTGGTTGGAAGGGACCTAGAAGATCATCCAGTCCAACCCCCTGCCAGAGCAGGGCACCTAGACCAAGTCACCCAGGAACAGATCCAGGCAGGTCTTAAGTGTCTCCAGAGCAGGAGACTCCACAACCTCCCTGGGCAGCCCCTGCCAGGCTCTGGCACCCTCACTGGGAAATACTTTTTCCTTTTGTTTACCCTAAACCTCTTGGCTTCAGAGCACATGAAATCCAATGTTCATGAAATCAAACCAAAGCCAAAATAAGAGGTAAAAAGTGTGTAGGCAAGGCAAGTGTGCTGTGCATCCTGCATTTGGAATGCATGGGAGGCCTTTGCTGAAGTGCTGGGAGATGTTTTGGTGCCACACAGAGTGCACTGCAAAGGCAAACCTGGTGTTTTGATTGTTGCCTCAGAGGTTTTTTTTCTTTCATTTCTCAAGGCCACAAGGTGCTGTGGCACCACTGCTCTACCCACCCTACACTCAGTACTGCTGTGTGAAGGTGAATGCCAGTGAGGGGAAAGAGTGGGAAGACAGTTTACTCACTTTTTTTATAAGCTTAGTGATAGGTCCCATTTTAATCTTTAATTTTACTGCTGGGTTTGCATTTCTCTGTATAATTAAGAGTGGTTTTAAAAGAGATAAATGCCCACAATTTAAGAGAAATTATTCTTTCTGAAAAAGAAGGGTAACACCTAATGTGGAAATAGAGCCAGCCAGCCCATGTTGCTCAAGTTGCTTAGGTTCTCAATGAAACTAAGGTACTGGAAACCATTATCTGATGTTCCCAAGTCAGTTCCCTAATGGAGCATATGCAGCAAACTTGTCTGCTGCCCAGAAATGCTTCTGGTAGAGCTGTTATTAACTGTATTAAACCATGTGCCTCTGCTGTGTTCTTTTTCCCAGTCTTGAAGTTCTTAGCCTGAAGTTTTATTCTTCTAGGCTTTTGTATTTCATTACTTCAATACTGCAAAATTGTTGTTCTAACTTGGTTTCTTAAGTGTTCACATAATTGAATGCCTTTCTAGTACAACCACAGTACTAATAATTGCATCCTGTGCAACTGCAAGAGTCAGGAGTTTAAGGTTAAATAGCCATTTGAAAAAAAAAATGCTTAAATAGGCATTTTATTAATTTACAGAGGAAACTGGGAAAAAAAGGATTTTGTTTCAGAAACTCACTGCCCTTCCAGCAGTCTCTTAAATGACAAGCTCAGAGGAAAAACTATAAATGGAGCACTTGTTTATTTGAAGCTGAGTTTGTAGTGAGTCATTTAATGGTGTGTTCCTGGTTGTAGGACCATCGTGGCTCTGGTGTATAACGTGCTGAAGACCCTGATGGAAATGAATGGCAAGCTCTTTGATGAACTTACAAGCTCATACAAAGCAGAAAGGCAAAGGTACCTCCTCTCCCCAATGCATGTTGATGGGTATCTGCCTACCATGCACCAGCTGGACACAAAACTCAACTGGTGTGGCTCTGGGCTTCTGTAGTGGAGCTGCTCATCATAGCTCACCTATGTTACCCTACTAACCTGCTAAGCAGTACTGTTGGAGTAAGGGAGGCAGGGTGCAGATTATCCCCCACCAGCAGGACTGTGTTCTAAGCCTCGGTAGCTATGCTTTTACTCACCCAGAGGGGCTTAGTTTGAATGTTTGCATGTGCTAAAGAACTGCACTAGCCTCTGCAGGCTCACACTACAGCAGCTGCCTTGAGTTGTCTGCAGCACAGTTAGTCTCATCACTCACTGTTAGCCATTTGTGTGCTTGCTTTTTAATAGAGGAAACTAATCTTACCAATAGCTTTGGAGAAAAATGCCCAAGAGGAATTATTAGAGGTAAATCAGAGTTGTTAATTAGCTGCATCTCCACCTTGCACTCAAAGCACAGCTGACATTGACACCTCCCTCTTTCCTACAGAGAGAAAAAGAAAGAATTGGAACGTGAAGAGCTGTGGAGGAAGTTAGAGGAGCTAAAGCTTAAGAAGGCAATGGCAGAGAAGCAGAACAGCACTCACAGTGTGCTAAATGCACACAGTCCAAGTGCCAAATAAGAGCTGATCACCTCTACTGGGCAGAGATACTTTTTTTGTACCTTTTGAAATAGCTAAGGATTTGCAGAAGAAACCTCATTACTCTTAATAGAAACAGCCAATTTTTTTTTCTCTGGCAAATGTAAAGATTTGAATTTCAATACAGCAGTTAAGTGATGTCATTACCACAGCATATTGTAAATTTGTCTAATTATTGATATACTGTCACTTCCAGCATTTCATAGAATTGAGTTATCATCCTTAATGAGTGAAATAATTATGGGAGTGGTGAGAATTATGACTTGAATTTTTTGATTGTGTTGCACATAGGTGGTATAGTTTGCTATGTACATTTTTTTTCCTTGTTTTGTATGTGCTTTTCACATTGCTGCATACTTTGGTTAAGATGATAGAAAAGGCTTCTACTTGTGCTGTATTTTCTCAAATAAAACCAAGGTATGTTATCAGTAACTTGAGATACTCGGTATGTGCCCCTTACAGCATTGAAATGAACTTGGATATGGTGCTGTCCTTGAATTCTTGACTGCACTCAGGTTCAGATTTGTGTGATTCCCCCATCAGAATGAGGCAAAGCAGGGAGTGAAGTCTGTTGGAAGATGCTGGGGTAGTCTGTGTGTCTGGCCTACTGCTTGGTGAGTGCCTCCAAGACCCTGTTCTTGCTGCCTCCTGCTCCTGGGCTGCTTAGAGGTTTCCTCCTGCTACAGCTGAGGATGGAGCTTCCTCTAGAGAGCCCATCAATGATGCTCCTCATCAGCCCCAGGACTCCCTGCAGAGCAGTGCAGGTCTGAGAGATGTTTCTGCATTAGTTTTAGCATCTCATGGACTAAAGAATGAGACCAAATTTGGGATTTTATTTTTTTTTTTCCTTCAGTAAGGAGGGAAGGATTCAACAGACAGTTCCTCATTTTATTTAAAAAAAAATGCAGCCTGTTTCTTAAAGGTGGGACATTGACAATAGAAGTCTTGTCTGTTTACTTGATCAAGTATTTTTCACATCTTTTATCAGAGTACCATTCCAATCTCTTAAATTGCAGTTGTGTGGAAAACTTTTGTAATGAAAGATCTTTGGAGAATTGAGCAGCATTCAATAAAGTCTTTATGTTTGTATTTAGTGTTGTACATCACATCTTTGTGTTTATGAAGACCAGGAGGATTTGAATGGCTTTTACAAACAGCTGCACAGATCTCTGAACAACCTGTGGCCTTGGGGGCTTCATTTGTGGTGAGGGGGGGCAGGCTTTGTTCTACTCTGTGGAGGCCAGAACAGCCAAGGCAGGTGTCTGGGGCTTTCCTTACCTAGTGCTTGGCTGGTTTACTGACTTTATTCAAGCTGTTTCCCTGGAGAAAAAGTCTCTACTGCACTGAGTCAACTTTATTCCACTTTTCTTGTTACTTCATTGATGTCTCTAAGGAGTTGTGTTTCACAGAGGAAATGGGAATCACACTGCCTGAAATGGTTTCTGTTAGTAGCTCCATTTGATGAAAACCAATGTTTGTTCTATATAAAAAGACTGCTCAATCAGCTGACCAAAGTAGACCCTGCTGTGGTGGGAGGTGTTTGCCCACAATCTGGGAGATAAAATTAACTTCCAGTGCTTCTTGCATGCTAAACACCATGGAGCCTGCAAGGGTGTGCTTGGGCAGCTCAGGAGGGAGATGATGGGTATGCAGACACAGTTTACCTCACTGCCTCTTTTCCATAGACTAAAACCCTCACTTGGTGAGACTAGATATTTTCAGCTGTTCTGCAATCTAAAGCAAATAGATTCACAGAATCACAGATAATTAGGGGTTGGAAGGGACCTAGAAGATCATCTAGTCCAACCCCCCTGCCTGAGCAGGATCACCTAGACCAAGTCACCCAGGAACAGATCCAGGCAGGTCTTGAGGGGCTCCAGAGATGGAGACCCCACAACCAATGTTTATATATAATTCAGCTCTTACCTTGCAATGGTACAAAGAATACATGACTGGCATTTGTAATTGCAAGGAGTTGTTCAAGAAATTTACAAATATGGACATCAAGAGTCAGTGACAGAAAACTGAGTAATAAAAAAACTAAGGCAGGAGCTGGAAGAGGCAGTTTCAAACAAATTGTGCAACAGTTGCTATTAGAATCACTCCTATAAATAGGTGTATAAAAGAAAGGTTTCTTGGCTGGAATCAGCTGGCTGCTTTACTAACATTTCCTTATAAAACAAAAAAATCTTGATAGCTGAGATGTGGTGACTGGAGTTGACTACTCTGGGAATTAGTTAAAAAAGGAGAGAGTACATTAAATACTGCAGAAAGGCATCTGTCCTTTATTTAACCACAGCTCCTGCTCACCCCAGAGCTGGGGCTGTCTTCCTACTTCCCTTCACAAACATGCAGCAGGATTCATCATTACCTGATCAAACTGTTGTTGACATTTAAGGCTGTGTTTGGTCAACACAATGCCTTGAAACTCAGTTGAAAGGGGTACATTGTGTTCCAAAATGCTTCCTTAGAAGGCAAGGGAAAGAATGAGGGGGGTACTTTCAATATGCTTGCTACTCTATTAATGCTTCTTTAGTAGGGGATGGGAGAAGCATAATGTGACTTGTCATGCTCCTCTCCTTGCCACCAAGCCTTGGGAGCAAGCACACAGCAGTGCAGTGCTGCCCTGGGGCCTTCACCACTGAGACATCTGGCCTCATAAGGGACTGACTTATAAGGAAGAGAAAGACTACACCACCACAGCACAGTTAGTGAGCACACATTCTCTATCTAATAGAGCCTCATCTCAGTGCCAGGCTGATGAGAGTCTATGTTTCACTTCCTTAGCAAAGCCTGGGGCAAGACGGAAGAGCAACAGCCTTTGCCCACCATCATCAGCTCAGATGCCCTGGTATGGAGTTGCCTGAGTTCACTTTAGACAGATCAGACAAAGACTTTTGTTTGAAACTGTTTAAAACTTCCTGTCATCCTGCTCCTGCCTCAACCACCTCCTGTAAAGCTCCAGCTGAAGGGGAGAGCAGGTGCTTTCAAAGAACATACACAATACCTTAGCTGAAGTTTGGGGTTTTTTTTTAATAATTGAAGTAAGTATATTTTAAGTCAAAAATGATATGTAATAGATTTCCAGTGTATTTTCTTTTAACACATACTTTGGAGAGGGGAGGCCAGGCTGGTCTGAGTAATTTACCTTCCAGTGAAGGAAGTAACAATGGCAGCAGGTCGTAGCTCATGCAGGAGTTAATGGTCTTCTAACAAGAAGCATTCAAATGCTGTTCATCATTTCAGAACTCAGCCACTACAGTGTTGGTTTGCTGAACAGCAGGGAATTCTCTCCTTCTCCCTTGTCCCCCCAGATATTGAGGTAAGCTTGTTAATTCAGACTAGAAAAGCATGAGTTTGTTAGACCTGTCCTAGAGTTAGCTCCTTTCTGAAGTTCAAAGGCCAGTTCAGCACTAGGCTGTTCCTCCAGTCGTTGTTTTTCATGAAGAAAACATACCTGGTTTGCATCTTTAGTTGCTGGATTGCTGATAGAAGTGTATTCCAGTAGTAGTTATTTCTCTATCCCTTCTGCTACACATAGTAAAAGGTAGCCTTTCTCTCAACTGATGTGGTTCATTACTTGACTCCTCCTCTTCAGATGTCTCTTCCTGATTTTAATCATCCACTTAACACTTAACTTAGCAAAGTCTGCTGCCTTAAATAGAGCCAGGAAGATACCACAAAGAAGAGCAATCATGTTCCAGGGATTTGCTGTGACTATCTGAAAGAGATTAAAAATATGATTCCCCTCATCAGACTTGGCACATATTACACCTAGTCAATAACAATTCTATTTTTCAAACAGAATCTTCTGCAGCATGGTCCTTTACCCTGCAGAGATGCCCTGTAGCACCTCTGCCCCACACCATGGAGGTGTGAAGAAGCCAGAGGTGCTGGAGACAGCTCTGGGCTCTACAGGACAAGGATGTGCAAGCACAGGGCAGGGTGTCTGGCCCTAGCCCAGACACAACACCAGGAGCACAAAGAATGGACCCTGCCCCACACACTCTGCATTCACACTCTGGTTTTGTGCAAGAAAATAAGACCTCTGTTAATTTTGCTGGTGATGGGCTTTGGTTGGCAGGAGGGCCACTTTAAAGGCAACATTTTAATCAGATTGGTAAAGTGGGCAAAGACATGCTGCTTTTTTTTGGAGACAGCAAAAAGCACCCAACCTTTTCCCCTAGAGCACAAGGAAAACAAGCTCACATGCTTAAAGCACATGTATGTCCAGGGCACACCTTTAAAGTGCTCCAAACACATTGCACACCTCCACCTGCAGCAGACTGAGCTACATTTTTAAGAGCTTTTAGTGTACTTGAATGCACTTCCTAATTCTATTCCAATAATGGATAAAAAAATAGACCAGGCTCTTTTTATTGCTCTGACTTAAGCCTAGGTTTCCTTGTTTGCCAATTAATAAAAGTCATTAAATCAGTTTATCCAAGCACACTTATTTAAGCAAAAATCTCAGAGGAGGCCTGAAGCTGCTCTGCTAGAACACAGCAGCCATGCTTTGCCTGAAGTGCAAGCACCTCTAACTGCAAACAGAATGCTGAGTGTCACCAACCCCCAGAAAGGCATCAAAGGGTCTTGCCCACTGCAGAATACACATTACTGGAGTCCAGACTGAAATATCAGAAGTAACCTCACTCTTCCTCTGGCTTTCTGCTTGGTGTGAGGTAACAGAGGCATGGGCACACACACACAAACCACAGGCATGTAGAGGCAGGCAGCAATTCAGTAAGGGAGTAGAATTTTACTCACATCTTGAACAGTCTGTATGAAAGGATCTTTCCATTCAAATACCACAAAAAACAGCTGGTCACTTCTTGGTTTAGTTCTCTGGTCAATGTAATTAACCACACTGGTCTGGGGAGAAGGAAAAAACACAGATGTGTTGCTTTCTGCAGTGGGCAATGAGGCATGGGTGCAACAAAGGCTGGAAAGAGCAGACTGGTAGAGGCTTCCAGTTCAGCCTTCATCTACCTGGAACAAGGATGAAGAGGGCAGCTCCTCAGCCTGGCTCCTGTTCACATTCTTTTCCCATTTCTCATTTAGTAAAACCCTGCTCTGCCATTTTCACACTGGCAGCCAGGTCCCTTTTCTTTTAGTACAAAGATTTTCAAGGGGGGGGAATTTAATTTACAAAATACATTTCCTTGGGGTTACACAGCATGTGGAAAGCTCCCATGAATCAATTCTAAATCACTTTTATTTCCTGAACAACTACATGATGGTGGCAGGAAGGTTTTGTTGCCTTTTGTTTTGTTTCTTTAAATTAGTTGTGGGATAAATCAGAAGCTGCCAGGAAGTGTGGAGTGCAAATGGCAGGGAAAGAAAGTACTGCTGCTCTTCCTACATCAGTTTAATACTGCACTGAATGAATCCAGCAGAACTACAGCTTCATTTCAGGGTTGTGACAGAATATGAGACAGATGGAGGAAACTGCTCCTTCCATAGCTTGGGAGCTTCTTGTTCCAGGCAGAGGAAAGCTGAATTTGAAGTCCCTAAGCAGGTTGCTGTTTTCATTGTATGAGGAATGACTCTCCCATCTACCATGGCTTAGCTTCTTTACAAGTACTTCAAGATTTCCATTCAGTCATAAAATTAGAGTGTCAAGGGCTGGAAGAGACCTCAAAAGATCATCTAGTCCAACCCCCCTGCCAGAGCAGGGGCACCTAGACCAGTCTTCTCTGCACACCCTGCCTTGACCAGATTTTAGGCTGCAAACACATAGAAGCAGGAGCTGGAACACTCCGTCTATTCAGAACAAATAGGAGTTTCATCACCTGATGTTTCCTGGTCAAAAACCTTTGCTTCAGACTTACCTTCTATAGCTGGCTCCCTTCCTGCAGCAAAACACCCCAGCTACACTCAGTCAAGAAAACAAACAGCACACAAAGGTAAATGGAGGCCATGGGAAAGGAAGAAAACACCAAGCAATGACTCCTGGACTTAGTCAGCAGACTGACTGAACTATTTAACTTCATATTCATATCCATCTTTCTGATCTGGCACCTCATTTGGAAGGCTAATGGACTTCCTCATGCAATTAGAGCACATGCTGTACTATCTTTGGTCAACAGTGCAATTTGTATCTGAGCTATTTCAGCTTCTACTGTATTGCTAAGAGGGATCTGAAGCTCAGAATTCCCTTATGTACTTATTCCTGTTTCCTAGTTTTATTAAAAAGAAACAAAACAAAACAAAAACAGAAACCAAACAGACAAAACAAACCAAAATCAAACCAACCAAAGCAGAACAACACAACACAGTGTTCACCTATCCAGATGTTCAGAGACTCTGGTAACTGCTGGATTCAACAGATGTTTGTAGTCACAAAAAGCTCAGCTTTTTCTGAGTTTGAGTCACCCTTTTGTTTCCACTTTGAGTATGTTATAGACATGAGCACACAAAGGAGAACTTTCCAAAGTCCTACACTTGGCAAGTACACTTGGGAAGTGATAGAGAGGTGTAGGTGATGAGGGACAGACAGACAACTGCTGTTAGTCACACAGAGCAGCTGACTTTTGCATTCTTTCCTCTCCTCCAAAATAAGGCATCAGTTTGGGACTAGCATGACTCTGGGATTTGCCTGCTGTCCTCTTCCAGTGGAGCAGGAGGGGACCCACCTCACAGTCAACATCTCTGCTCTTCCACTAAAGCTTTGCCATGTAATGTCCCAACTGAGAAAACTGAAGACAGGAAAATTAAGATCCTGCTTCATTTTGATCTCCACAAAGTAGACTAAGAGAAAAGTGTAGTCTCTGAAAGATACATTCTCTGGAAAAGACTGCTCTTAAAATTCTCATCTCACCCCACCAATGAGAACCAACTGCTCTCCAACACTGGGAGCAAGACAACAAACCCAAACACAATAATCTTCCAGTCCATTAATGTGAACAGAACAGGAAAGAATGTCAAACTCATTTAATCCCCATCTAGGTTTATGTCTTCCACCTGCATATTTTCTAATTTTAAATGATGCAAGAATTTGTGGCAGTAACTAGTTCTTAGCAAACTAAGCAGTCCCAAAACAGTCTTCCCAAGGTTTTTTTTTTGGTTAGTTGGTTGGGTTTTTTTACCTCTTGCTTGAACTCAACAGTCTCACTACCATCTTCTTCTTTTGTTTTCACCAAAGACATCTTGACCCAAGTTCGAAAGCCTCCAGAAAACTTCCAGCTGGAGTATGAACTTTCACAGTCCTTCATAAATTCTGCTTTTTCTGGACTAAAGGAAAGAAGAGTAGATTAATTTACTGACCTAACTCAGAGTAGTATCTGAGCATTATAGTCAGGAGAATGTCAGACCTACAGGCACCCCAAAAATGTGCTGAGAATTCTTTTATTAACTGCTAAAATTCAGCTTATCTGAATTTTGATGTGTAGTGATGAATGGGAGCACTTTCACTCATTTGTTCTTCACTGCAGAAGACTTAGTTCCACACCAACCTAGAGTTCTGCCTGCCCCTGTGAATTGTTGTGACTTAGAGGAGAGCTTCATTCTGCTCATCTGTGGGACAAAAAGGTGCAGAGCCAGGACCCCAGGAAACAGCTCACCACAATGTTAGGAATCCAGATGGAAGGAGCAGCCTATAGGCAGGGCAGGCTGCTCCACCCCACTTCTGGGAGCCAAAGAAATTGGTTGTGAATGCAGAAATACTTAAAATGCTTTGGAATTGACTTTCATTGTATTCCTACTACTTTGGAAACACTATACCCTAGGTGTAAGGATCCCACCTGCAGTAACAGGGCTGTTTTCCTAACATGCAATTGCAGATAGTTGTATCCCCAGAAGAGCAGGATTGCTTTGTGTCTTACAACACTGTGACTGTCTCATAACAGGCTCCCAACCCCTCTCATGCTGCAAGCAGAAAAAAGGGAGCTCTGTGGCATAGCCAGTCTCCAACCTCTCTCTGCCAGCTGCACAGGACACAGTGAATTAACCATGCTGTTTGCTTGGAGCTCCTCAGTACTGTGGATTACATGAGAGTGCCCCTTTCATGGCATCTCTACAAAATAAGATTGGCCCTGCAGCTGCTTTTTCAACAAGGTTTCAGTTGACATGAAGGGGTAAACCACTGTGATGAGTTATGACTCACTAAAGCACAGGCTGCTGATTTGTCCTAAAGATGCATTTCAGGTTGCAGAGATCTGGCAGGGTGTGCTGGTCCTTGAGACAAGGGAAAGGGTTTTCACTGGTACTAAATTCATCATCTTAGGTGAAGGGAACAAGTATACTACTTTGTATGGCAGAGGGTGTGCACGTTGACTAGATCTGCTGGGAGATGAAGGTAGTTTGGTCTTTTGGGAGAAAGATGCAAAGTAGTAAAGAAGAGAAGTTGATCTGAAGAAGCAAAGCCCTGATCCTGGCAAGCAGACCAATCAGGAATCACAGAATTGTGATGGTTGGAAAAGACCTCTCAGAGCACCATGTCCAACTGTCAGCAGCAAGAACAACAAAAAAAACCAACCCCAAACCAAACCACCTCACCATCCCACTAGAGCACGTCCTCAAGTGCCTCACCTACATGGTTTTTGAGCATCTCCAGGGATGGTGACTCCACCACCCCCATGGGCAGCCCATTCCAGTGCCTGACTACTCCTTCAGTGAATCAGGAGTATCTTTATCTCTAAGATTAGGTGTTTGTTTAGTGACCCCAACTGAATGGCAGAGCACTTCCCTAACCCTCCCAAAGAAGACATGGGCAAGGCATAAGAACAAAGCCTATCCCCTGACTGCTCCTCACCATGCAAGCCAGTGACATAAGGAGACCTAAAATGACAATTATTTCTTCCCCCTTTGGCATGTGGGTAACAGCACAGATGAAGGGGCAGCATGGAAGGGTGCAGTGCTTTGCCACTGGGAGGAACATACAGAATTAGCACTGTGCCAACAGTCATATGCCTAATGCCTGACTAAATACAGCAGCCTAGAAAAGCTTTCCAAACCAAGATGGAAAATTGAGGCAGGAAGTTCTGACACAGAGCTGAATGTTACAGCCACAACTTACATGGTAAGCAGACAGCACTAGGATCTACTTTGCCTTTGACAGTAATTGTAGGCTTGAAAAAGAAAGATTAATGTAATCTTAGGAGAAATTGTGGAGCCATGATCTGAGAAGGCATCTCCCTGCATGTGCCCATACTCCAGACCACTGCCACAGAGGAGGAAAAAAAAAGGGGGGGGAGGGGGGTGGGAAACAGAGCAGAGAGGCACAAGATTTGCACAGATGATAGCAGAGGGCAGCTAATGCAGCTTAAAATCCACTCACAACTGAGTGAGCACAATACAAGGGGTCTGGAGCTGAACAACTCTCCATGCAGTTTCTTTTCATTCCCTCTTCACCCCCAAGACAGACGACCTGCAAAGGGTGCAATTCTTTTTGTTCAGTGAGTTCTTCTAGCCAACCACTAACTGTCCTTCAGTTGTATGGCAAGATTGCTGCCACACTCCACACAAGGCTTTCCCAGGGTACTAATGGTACCTTGAGAGCATGCAGAAATTCCCACATCACAGCAGATGAAGCAGTGCTGCTGTCTCACCCAGGTGAAGCCCAACCCAGAAGAGCCAGAGGCATCTAAAGTTGTCCCCCCTGCAGATTCCAACACAACAGCAAGAGCCAAAACCACTGAAGGGTAAAACTCTATTTGTGTTTATTGCTTTTGCTTTTCCCTAGACTTGGAAACCCTCAGGCAGCCATCAGATCTAATAAAGGGTCCCAAAAGTGGTCCCAAAAGTCTCTCAACACTTCAATGCTATAATCTGTTTATCTGCACACAACAATCCAGACCAGAGACAAGAACATGGAGCTCTGTTTAGACCCTTAAATAATCTGTGATCTGTGCAGGCTGGTATTCATCATTTCACATGACCACAAGTCATTTTATATGCTATGCTAACAACAGTTTTGTTGGTAATAGGTTCAGAGGATTTTCTTCTTAAACCCATGTATTACACTAATGACAGCTCAGGAAAGGAACTTGTATTTTTAACTATTTTTTTTTTGGTAATTTGCAAGGGTTTAATTATTTCCTTCCCTGCAATTAATATGGTACAGACAGCAGCTGCCACTGTCTTAAATAAAAAAAAAATAAAAAAAGAAGAAAAAAAGGCAATGGCAGTATCCATCCAACTCACAGGCCAACAATAGGAGTGATCTGGGAAGGCCAGAGCAAAACCAGCAAGCAGTACCAGCTTCATGGAGTCTGGCAATCCAATTTTATCAGAGGAGCTGCAAAGAATAAAACCCTTGACAGAAACAAGTGGATCTTACTTGTGGACCTTACTTGAGTCCTCACCACTTGCTATGCCTCAAAAAATCCTTACACGTATATTTTACAGCCCAACCTAAGCTGCTTGCAGCCATGGCAAAAAAAAAAAGGTAATGAAGTTATCTCATGATGTTTTAGTATATATCTCAGGATCTTTGATAGCTGGGCACAGTGCTAGTAACATGTTCTCACAGCCACTGAGACATTTTGTCAGGAAAAGTAGTTAGCAGCAGCCAGCAGTGGAAGTTTCTAGAGGAAGTGTGGACAGACACACAGAAAGTTTCTACAGCTGTCAGTTCAGACTTCCCTATATCCACTATATTTAGCATCCCCTGATGAACCAGAAATCATTTCTATTTTCTGCTGGAAGCTGCACACAGTGAGCACACTGCACATATGCAGGAGGCTTCCCATGCACATCATGGTCAGGAGAAAATGTCACCTTTCAACCTGCTCCCAGCCTGTCCAGTTCATGCCCTGGGACACCAGGACAGCAACATGCAAGACACAGCACAGCATTTATACCAAGCTTGGAGGATGCTCTAGAAGACAACACTGCTGGTCTCTTGTGCACTGGTTCTCTTCCTGTGTTTAACCTAGACATGGAGATCATTTACTCCCAAGTTTCAAGGCCCACATACCTTTGCCAACTTCACTGTTATCTGGATGAGTTCAAAACCAGTTTCAACTCACATTCCTACTACCTGCTGCAAACAGGCACAAAGATACATCCCCAAACAAACACCATCATTTCCTACCTTTTTGCTTTGGTCCAAACATAACCCAAGCTCAGCCTTCACTCCCACAGCTTCACTTCAAACACCAAGAGCAGGCAGCTTCTCTAGGCACAAAGGAACACTTGCCTATCTCTTTGGAGCTTGATTCTGACATCTAATGAGTTTGACTTGGTAAAGCTGGAGGCAGGAGGCTGCAATCCAGGTTTCTCCCAGGAAGCTTACAGTGGATTCTTACATGTGGCTTCCAAGACTTGAGTATGCACAGACCAAACTGTGTCTCAGTTAAAGGGGCTCATTCTGCAAACAGCCAGGGACCAGAAGCAAGGCAGCCATGCCTTCTGCTCTGTGTGCTCACAAAGGGTGGTCTCAGACAGCACTTGTGTCTTGTAGCACACAAAAGGCTGTGCACCTTTGCTGGAGTGGGTGCCACTGCACACACTGCTGTGACACAAGCCACAAAAAAAGGAGAAAAAACAACACAGAAAGAATAAGTAGCACCTTCTACATCACTACTCTCAACTGGTGTTTTCTCACTCTAAAATAGCAATGCCTAAAATATCCAAAACATTAGCATTTTATGAGGTGTTCTGGTACAGTTACAGAAAGTACTTAATGACTTAACTCTCCTTCACTGAAGTAGAAATGTTTTATAAAAATCAAATGCAGATAATTTTGTCTTTGGCCACCCAGAGATACTGTGTTCAAATACTTCCAATATTATAATGTCTAAGCCTCAAATAATGTTTTGTTACAATAAAACCTTTTATTTCTTTTCCACTTCCTCA
The DNA here is from genome assembly GCA_013401355.1 of Ceyx cyanopectus. Taxonomy (NCBI): domain Eukaryota; kingdom Metazoa; phylum Chordata; class Aves; order Coraciiformes; family Alcedinidae; genus Ceyx; species Ceyx cyanopectus. The sequence continues at coordinate 106,703 of VYZU01083820.1, read as the reverse complement.
CCTAATTTTTTTTTCTGCATATGGTCTTTATACCCTGTCCCTTTTTTACTGAGCATCTATTACTAAATTAAGGCTTTCTAGTAGGTCTCACTGTTACTAGCTTGTAATTGGGATCACAGAGGGAAGAACAGAACTTGAATTTAAATTAATTTATTCTCACAAGGTGGGAAAAAGAGTTGAGCTCTCAAGAAAGTTCAAGACAGGATTAAGTCCACTCCTGTTAAAATCAGAAGATTGATCACTCACTCCAATGGCACCCATGTCAAACCAGTATGTTATATTTATTTCCATATAGTAGTATGCAGTTACAGCAGGCTCATCCATTAACATACCTGTTGATGAACTCTTGGAAAGAAGAAAACAGAAGATAGTCAATGGCACTAAAATCTTGGTCTGTTCCATTTAAATGGAACTGCAAAAACACCAATTCCTTTTTCTTCACATCACGAGGGCCTTGAACAATCAAAGCATACTTCTGTAAGCAAACAGAGATGGTGAGAACAGCAAAGAATCCTCCTTTCCTGATAATTAATTTGCCATCTGTCACCAATACCCTACAGAAATCTAACACACACTGACATGTTCTTGGCCACTACTAAGTGTATGCCTAATATCTAACAAGAATTAAAACAATCTGAGCAATAACTTCAGATGCAAGTGACCATACTTAAATACTTTTTTATTTTCTGAACATTTATTTATACAGAAGCTGGATTTCCTACACTTCAAAGGACAATTTAAGACAGACTATCACTCAATGTACCCATCTTAACAGCTCACAGCATTTCAGTATGATGAAATGCTTGGTGTCCAGTTAAGATTTTTCCAGGTGTGACAAAAATAATATGCAATTCCCAGCAAATGTACAGGAAGATATAAGCTATCTTGCTTACTGCTTTCAGTCAAAGCCAGATTTACTATATCAAGGAGTATGATTAACAGATTATTTAAGAAAGGAATGAAGCAAGAGGTTCATTGTGAAAAATGAACCATTCACATTTTCAGGCTGCACACACCCACACAACAACTAATTTTCACAACCCATGTACATACCAATTGGGGTCTTTTACATATCTGAAAACAAAAAGGCAGATGGCTTGAAAAAAAAAAGACAACTAGAAGGATTTTTGCAGCACTTAGTAATTTTTTTTTCCATTCAAATACCACCACAAGCAGAAAATACCCACTGAGTGAGCTTTGTTCTATTATATGATTATTATTACCATGGTTTGATTAGTAAAAGGATCCGTGTAGTTGATTCTCTGAGTGGTGCATTCAATGTCTCCTGGCTGACCTGGATTTATCAGAGGTGGAATGTGATCATAGTAATGATGCTTGCAGCTAAGCAGCTGAGCCTTGCCTGGGTAAAAGGCAATACCTGGTTTAGGAGAAAAAAAAACATTTAAGAGAAGTGTTTTCATTCCCAAGTACATAGATTTTCCTACTGGGGTTTCATCCCAGAGGGTAATGACCTATCCTCAAGATCCAGCAAAATAATCAAATTAAACCACACCCCAGCATTTTACTGAAGCAGAAATGCCATCTGCATCAGGACAGAATCCCTGTCATGCATTGAAAAAAAAATAATCAGTGTTGATATTCTGCCAGAACAATTCAAGGTTTACAGAAAGTGTTTCCTTGGTGTTCCCCCAGGCCAGCAGCTAATAACACCTGTCCCTCTCACCCCAAGTGAATGAATGTGTAAAGTAAGTTAGGAGTACTGAAGGCAAATGGGACACAGAGCACTTCAGTACATGCCTGTCTTCAGGTATTATCATTTAACATACCAAATTTTAATTGTAAATAATGTATGTACTACACATGACAGATGAAAGATCCCTGGCTGATCTAATAAAACTGAAAGGATGCTCTTCAGAACATCCAGCATCTTCTGTTCACTAATGTACAGTGGGTAGGCAGGCTACTATTATCTGTACAGAAATGGCTATACACCCTAAATCTGCCATTTCAGACCAACAGCATGCATTAAAAGAACCTCAGCTGTAGAAGGCTAGCAAATATAAGGCCCAAAAGCCAAAATCCTGTTCTGCTGCATTTATTATTGGAAACAATCTTGTTCTTGCTTCAAGACAATGCAGACCAACTACCAAAGAAATAATGATTTGGATTCTTAGATATTATTAAGTTGCATAACTGAGCTGACCTGTCTGTCACAATGCAAGACATCAAAGCAGGCAGCAATTATTGATCTAAAAATGACTCTTCCATTTCTCCAGTGCTCCATGCTGCAACTTGCCATCTCATCACTTTAATAGAGCAATGGAGTACAGAGCTACATCACTTTAGGTTCTCTGATCTGACAGGGATCCCTGACAGTATTTTTGGATTTAGATGTAATTTGCTCTGCATCTTTAAATGAAAGTCTTCCCATTGCTGTATGAAAAGGTCACCTGAGGGAAAAAATCCTGCTCTGGCAGTCAGATCCATATGGTCCTATGCAAGGATCTACTTACAGAGCTGAGCTTAACTGATCATACAGAAAAGCAACTACAGAATAGGGCAACAACTGGAAACACTCACCTTTCAGACACAATTACTGAGGTGATTATTTGTAAAATGTGGTAACACTTCACAAAAAGGGTTATTTTTAAATTGGAAACTGACCTATGACTGAGCTGCATTTGCTACTGCAGCTCTATTTCACAGAATCACAGAATCACAGAATCACAGAAATTAGGGGCTGGAAGGGACCTAGAAGATCATCTAGTCCAACCCCCCTGCCTGAGCAGGATCACCTAGACCAAGTCACTCAGGAACAGATCCAGGCGGGTCTTAAGTGTCTCCAGAGATGGAGACTCCACAACC